>JANRGW010015649.1:0-38779 GCA_024733675.1 Psilopsiagon aymara
ACCTGCTGGTCACACTCCTTTTGATGCAGCCCAGGATACGGTTGGCATTCTGGGCTGCGAGCGCACACTCCCGGCTCATGTTCAGATCCACTGTAACTCGCACCCCACCAACCGTCCGGCAGCGCCGAGCTCCGCCATCCTCGCAGCGCCGCCTGGCGGTGACCTGCCGCGCCTTCCTCTGCGCGCTGCCGGCGCGCTCCCGAGATGCTGTGGACTCGGACCCCCGCGCAGCTCAGGCGCCCGCCGGCAGCCGCCGCCCGTGGTTTGCCCTGTGCACAGCCGGCCAGGTCCTCAGGGCGCTCTGCCAGGCTCATTGCGGAGCTCCGCTGCCTGTCGCAGTGATGGTGGGAGACAGAGGGATGCTGTTCTGCTGCCCTTCCTCCAGACCCTGAGTCACTGCGAACTTCCAAAACCCCGGAGACTTCCCCGCCCTTTTGATAGCGCTCGCTAACCGGGCAGGGCTGCAAATTCAGCAGTCCCTCGCATTCTGCTCGGTTCCTTAAAACATCACTGGTTTCACAGCTGAGACCAAAGTTACGCTTGAAAGTCTAGCAAAGGTATTTATGCATAGCAGAGGAAAACGCTGCCAAGCGCAAGCAAGGAGATACCAGCATAGACCTTCCCCCAGATTTATCTTTAGAATTTCCCTTGCATAGTTAATTTAGGTTAGATATGAGGAAGAAATTCTTTACTGTAAGGGTGGTGAGGCACTGGAATGGGTTGCCCAGGGAGGTTGCGAATGCTCCACCCATGCCAGTGTTCGAGGGCGGGTTGGACACAGCCTTGGGGGATATGATTTAGTGGGAGGTGTCCCTGCCCATGGCAGGGGGGTCGGAATTGGATGATCTTAAGGTCTCTTCCAACCTAAACCATTCTGTGAATCTCCGATCTCCGCCCGTACCGGCGTTTGCAAGAAAAGCGCCGCAAGAGGGTTGTAACCGCCTGTGGGCTCTGCAGCGCCGCCATCACGGGGGCAACGGAGGCGGGCGGGAGGGAAGGAGCCAGCCCCCACAGCCACAGCACCGCCATCACTGAGGGCAACGGAGGCGGGCGGGAGGGAAGGAGCCAGCCCCCACAGCCACAGCCCCAGCACCGCCACCCTCAACCCTCCTCTCTCCCGCGCCAGCAACGCGCATGCGCCCCAGCGCGGGACGGTGTTCCCTCGGTTCCCCGCTCCGTCCCTTCCGCTCCGCCGGGCCGCCGCAGCCGCGCGTCATGGCGACCGGGGTGAGGCTGGCACTGAGGGAGCCCGGTCCCTTCCTCCGTCCATCGGCGCCGTGCGGTGGTGACCGGGCTGTTTCCCGGGGCTGGGGGAGGTTCGCGAGCCATTACCCGTTCGTTCGCTCCCGCCTGAACGGTGCGGTGCGAGCGTGGAGTGTTCGCGGAAACGGGGGCGCGGGGGTTGGCCTGGCGTGTCCTCGCTGCTCTCCTGCGGGCATGAGGTGTGCGCGGCGGAGCGCGGTGCCGTTATTAGCCCGAGGGAGGCTCGTGCTGTGAGTGTGTGCAGGGTCGGGAGCAGAAATGCCGGCGTTGTCCCCGCCGAGTGTTACAAGCGGCTCCCGCGCACGCCTCCTGGCCCGGAGGGTCCCACTTGTGCGCTCGGCGCGGTGGTGGAAGAGCAGGCAGCGGACTGTGAACTGCGCGGTTCCCTGGGGTCTCGGGCAGCTGTGGCTGTAACCTCGAAGGAAGGGGAAATGGGATCACTGCGCACGGGGCTGGGAAGCTGCGGGCTCCCCGGCACACGTGCGGTCGCTGCAAGGCCCTGAGGAGCGGTCCGGCAGCTGCGGTGGTGGGAGAGAGTTGGGCACACTTCACCCCTTGCACCCTCCTCTGTGACCGTTGGGTGGGAGAAGGAAGAACGGGTGCGTGTTTGGGATGGTGCTGCTTGGCAGACACGGGGGATCCTTGAGGGCACTCACCGGCAGTGGTGCCAGTACGCTCTCAGCACAGCTAGACCCTGCTTGCTCTCAGAACCATTGCCTGGCGAGTTCACTGCTTTCCAAGCGCAGTAGTCTGAACCTGATGGATACTGCTTTAATTTCTGTGCAGCAGTTCAGTGCTCCGGGTCTGACCAGGCTGCGTGGTCTCGCTTGAGCAGATGCTGAAGGCTGGTCCAAACCAGCAGCAGTTTCTGAGCGGATAGGGCAGCTGCTGTCGCTGCTGGGGGCTTGATTTCTTCTTGAGTGAGACAGAGACAGATGATCATATGTGCAGCTACAAGCAACTGAACCTTTGTTCGTGTGCTAATACATTGAGAGAAAATGAAGAGCTGGTGAAAGTGGTTGTGGGTTTGTTTGGTTTTTTTTTTCCCAGTTATTGGGTTCAGTATTTTCAGCAAAGCAACAGCAGAAAGCTTTGAATGTTGAGAGGTCAGAAGATGGGGCTTTTCTGACACCCATTCTGAACAGTCATGGGGCCTTTATGGCTGTATGAGCTGACTGCAGTTTCAAGAGCCAGCTTCTGTAAAAATTTCTGAATCAGAAGTTACTATTTCAAAATATACAGTGTTAGTTTTAGGAAGATCAGAATTCAACCCATAAAGAGACATTTCTCCTCTCTCTAATTCTGTGTTTAACTAAGTTTGTGGAAATTCAAACTTTAGGAATACAGTCTCTTGTGCAAGAACAAGTGACTTCATGGGGGAGGATGAGGGATAGGTCGAAAACCTATTTTTGTTTACCCAATGATAGCTCCTCTTTTGTGCCTTGAATTTAGATTTTCTGGCAAAATCTTTGGCGTATTTAGAGGTAAGGGCCTGATGCCCATACTGTGACTGCACAGTTGGTTACTGTGTCACATTGTCCTGGGTTCAGCTGTAACAGTTATTTTTCTCCTTGGCTGGTGCAGTGCTGTGTTTCGGCTTCAGTCTGAGAACAATGGTGATAACCCGCGGATGTTTTAGTTGTTGCCAAGTAGTGCTTACCCTGACCAAGGACTTTCTGAGTCTCATGCTCTGCCAGTGAGGAGGGGCACAAGAACCTGGGAGGAAGCAGAGACAGGACACCTGATCTGTTTTAGTATTCAAGTACCACCTAAGCACCCCTATATTTATTATAGTTTTTGCTCAGTGAGAGGGTGAAATCCAAATTTCAGGTCTTGGTTTACTGATTATTATTCGGCTTCCTGAAAGCAAATGTAGGGCAATTAAACCTTTGTGTTGAAATTACAAATTTCAGCTCTGGGATTCTTTCCAAAAGCCAGTAGTGCTTCATTTTCTCACTTGGCTGAAAAAGAATTGTTTTAAATGAACCATACAACAGATGTCCTCTTGTTGTCTTTTAGGTTATTAAATGCAAGGCTGCTGTTGCCTGGGAGGCAGGTAAACCTCTGTCTCTTGAGGAGGTGGAGGTAGCTCCACCAAAAGCTCATGAAGTTCGTATCAAGGTAATTGTATCAACTGTTAGCTGTATGCACTGTATTTTGGGATACCATGTATGAAACCTGAACAGTTTGTTTACCAACAGAAGAAATGTTGAACAGATAGCATTAGTAAACTAGCATCACAGCTGGCTTTACAAAGAAGGAATTTATGGTATTTAGCTCTTATGATTATGAAAACTACTGGATTTCTATGGGTGTCACCTCAGTCTGTTCTAGTGATCATGGCTAGTCTTGGGGATCAATTCTAGTTGTTACCAGCTGAGCTTCCACAAAACATCTGAGCTTAGAACACCTTTGATCTCGTTTGAAGGCCATCAGCTTGTGACGTGTTGCAGTTGTAACAAGCTGGATTTTACTTCAGTCAGGCCATTAAGTTACTGGCTGCTGAGCTGTAATTTGGTCTCCTATATTCCCCATACCCAGGCTTCTGGTTTGATTATGACTTTCCAGTAGCCCTCATCTGTCCAAAAGTACAAATTAAAGTGGAAATTATCTCTGTGGAAAGGGTCTCTGCATGGTGCTTAAGACTTAACCTGGATTTATGCAGTACTGAGAGTTCTGTGTGGTCTTTCTGGTCATTTCACCTTTGAGAGGCTAACTTCAAATCTGAGATGCCAGCCTACTTTGAGATGACTCTGTGTACTGATTTCTAGCTTTAGGAAACTAGATGTCTGATCTTCCTGATCTTCTGCTAATTTCAGTGTCAGAATGTAGTTGATGGAAATGAGAACAGGTGTACTATCACAACTTCCCTTTTTCAAAGGCAAACCTATGCCTTGGGAGGAGTGAAAGTATGTTGGCCATAACACAAAGGCTGCCAAGATTGGCACATTTGTCCTGAATTCCTGACCAAAGGGGAAATTTTTTGATCTGTGCTACTATTCTGTTCTTCAAGTTGGCCTCAGATTATATATTTCTTTGCAGATAGTTGCCACTGCTGTCTGTCACACTGATGCCTACACTCTGAGTGGTGCTGATCCTGAAGGATGTTTCCCTGTGATCTTGGGTCACGAAGGAGCAGGAATTGTAGAGAGTGTTGGGGAAGGAGTAACAAAAGTAAAGCCAGGTAAGAAAATATCTTACAAGTGTTCTGCCTTCCTTAAGTGTTTCCTTACTACAGGGTCAGCTGTCAAATTGGGCCACTGAAGTGCTATATTGCAGGAGTTATAATGTCTTACTCTAGTGTGTATGCCTGTGTACATTTCTCTTGTCTGTGAGATACATCACAGCTCCATTTAATGTGCTCTTGGTTTAATGCTTGAAAGAACCCATCACACCAATTTCTTACTTGAAATTAGACAAATAGAGTTAGAGGTTTTGGTTTTTTGTTCTTTTTCAAATGATAGTTGTTACCTCTTGGTTTAATTGAAGGCTTCAAAATTATTAATTATGCCACTTACTGCTGATTTGGGATTGCTTTGTCTTACAGTAACGTTCGTATTTGTTCTGGAATGATGAACTGCTCAGTGTCCGTTCAGACATGGGAAAAGTGTTTTATCTAGCACTCTCCATGAACAGTGCTACTGTATACTGCAAACAGTTCTTGATACATGAAGAAGGTTTTAAGTGAACACAAGATCACATAAAAGCCATGAAATCTTAGTGACTTATTTTTTTCCTATTGCCTTGCTTGACTTGATCACTAGCCACAGAATATTTTTTTTTCCTTTCCTTAGGGGACACTGTTATCCCTCTGTACATCCCCCAGTGTGGAGAGTGCAAGTTCTGCAAAAATCCTAAAACAAATCTGTGCCAGAAGATAAGGTCTGTATGCTTTATATTTTGACACAAAGTATAGTATTTGTTTAATGTATGCCTGTTTAGTTAGCTAAAGTAATGGATAAGAGTTACCTCTGGGGAACAGATCTCTTGAGGCATCATTTAGTGACTTGGAAAGTGTGTTTTAGGGAGTCAGCCATGCACTGTTTTACATTCTTCCCTAAAATGATGGCTTTTTTTTTTGCCCTTTAATAAATCTGTTTCTCTGTTTTCATGTATGTGAAGGTGGAAACTGCTAGCTTGTGTCCACAGCTTTGAAAACATATATACTCTGACTTCATATTTAATCCATACTTAAGGGAAGCACTTTAGGGAGCTCTTGTGATTAAACACCAAAGTTATCAAGTGTTACAGAATCATACAGAAAGCTCTATTTTTCCTTGACACCTGCTTTCTGGCTAATTTCCAGCTCCCATTCTGGAAAAAAAAAAAAGAGCTTCCCAAAACCAAACAAAACCCCCAGTGACACAATTGGCTGGTGCTAATCAAGGGAGGGGTACTGAAGGAGGTGAAGATGGGGGTGTGGTGCTGTGGAACAGGCAGCTGGCATTGGTAACCAATAAGGTCAGCGTGTTGATAAACTCAGTTTCTTTCAGTGCTTCCGTGGAGGAATTAACAGCATGAAGTTTTAAGAGTGCAGAATCTAATTTCTGTGAACTGGGTTTACTGGAGCGATTTAAAAATAACAGTGCAAGTATGCAACTGCATCTCTGGTTTAGTTACTTAATAAATAGTGTCTGCTGAGAGTATTTACTGATTAAAATGCTGATTGTACTTTACTGTCTTTGCCTTAAGAATTACTCAAGGGAAAGGAGTCATGCCTGATGGTACCAGCAGATTCACCTGCAAAGGAAAGCAGATCTTCCACTTCATGGGGACTAGCACCTTCTCCGAGTATACTGTGGTGGCTGACATCTCAGTAGCCAAGATAGATGCTGCAGCACCTCTTGATAAAGTGTGCCTGTTGGGCTGTGGCATCTCCACTGGCTATGGGGCTGCTGTTAACACTGCCAAGGTAAAGGCTGGGGTTGTCTCTGGCTTTTCTCTGAAACTGTATCTGACTCAAAGTACACAGATAGCTGAGGGACTAGATTAGGACTAAAATAAGATGTAAATAAGATTTACCAGAGTCTTTCTTCTTCTCTTCAACTCTTAGCTAAGTTGAAGTTTAGCTAAGAATGTCTAACTTCTCCTTAAAGGCCAGAAGAACCTGATGTCCTTTAGAGGAAATCCAGATAGAAGGTTCTGCATCCCTTTTGATACCAGCTATAGATAAATTAGTCTTCCAATTCATCTTAATCTTGTTGCAAGTCTGATAGTTTGAAGCACAGGGTGAGGCAGAGCTGGTAGGTGAGTGTGTGTGAGTCTCAGGCAGGTTGTAGGAGTTGAGTCTTTGGGCAAAAAGAAAAGCTTTTTACCTGAAGAGCTTTTGGATGAAACTTCTGTATAGTTTCCCTTATCTAAGTGATGAAGTCTCATGTTTGCTGTCGTGTTTCTTTCATTATGGATTTGTTAACCTGTGTCCCCACTCATGTGGAAGGATGAATTTTCTGTGTGTTTCTAATGGTGTTTTTCTTATTCCTAGGTAGAACCTGGTTCTACATGTGCTGTCTTCGGTTTAGGAGGAGTTGGGCTGGCAGTTATTATGGGCTGTAAAGTAGCTGGAGCATCCCGGATCATTGGAATCGACCTCAACAAGGATAAGTATGCCAGAGCCAAAGAGTTTGGAGCTACTGAGTGCATTAGCCCTGAAGACTTGAAGAAGCCTATACAAGAGGTGCTGGTGGAGATGACTGATGGTGGTGTTGACTACTCATTTGAGTGCATTGGTAATGTTGGAGTCATGGTAAGTGTTTGCATAACAGTAGTATGTAGAGGGTGGGTACAGCTAGCTGCCACTTAGTTGTTCAGCTAAATGCAAAATTAGCTGCTTTCTTGTTACAGCAAACATGCCATACTAATTTATGTATTAAATAGGAATTATAACTGCTATGAATAAAAAGGTCATTTTAGATCCAATCCTAACTATTCAGTGAAAAGCAGATGCTGCTTCTTATGTTGAAAATGGCACTTCAAATTATAGAGTCATTGAAAATGGTTTGGGTTGGAAGTGACTGAAGCTCAACTAGTTCTAACCCCTCTGCCATGGCAGGGAAATTTACAGTCTTTTTTTCCCTAATGGGAGTTCTTTGAAAACCTGAGTTTTCAGATTGAAAAATTAACAAAACCCACATAAAATGTATTATACAATGAACAATAAAATTAAGGACCTCTCACTGTTTTCCCAGTACCTCAAATAATGAATTTAACCTTTGGAAATGCAGAAGTACTATGAGTGTACTGCTAGGTTTTCAGGATTCCAACAGCATTCCTAACTGTCAGTAATATGGTCTACACAGTCTCTGATTACAGTTTATCTCTACTCCCAATGGGAGTTCAGAGTGACTTTGGAAGCCAAGTGGGATTAAAAAGAAGAAAGTGAATGGAAAAAGTAATGCTGTTTTTAGTGTATTTATTGTTTCTTAAAATGCTAACGTGGTGATGCAATAACTGGGGGAAAGGAAATGAAACCTTAAGTTGCCTACACTGGCAAGACATCAGCAATACATGCTCTGCTTTGTCCTACCTATCTGTAAAGAGGGCTGCCTTGGAAGCCTGCCACAAAGGCTGGGGAGTCAGTGTGATTGTTGGAGTAGCTGCTGCTGGTCAGGAGATCTCCACACGGCCATTCCAGCTTGTAACTGGGCGGACATGGAAAGGAACTGCATTTGGAGGTAACTTTCTTTTTGGTACGGGGATGATTTATTATGGGTTAAAGCTGGGAAGAACACACCACCTTGCCTTTGCAAGAAAGGTACAGCTGACAGGCTATGCATAAATGCTGTGTTGACTTACAATATTAAGACTTTTAAAAGCTGATATTCCTACAGACAGGCTACAAATAAACACAGTGTGATATCTCACGTTTTGAGGAGAGGATATAGCTATAAGCTATTCGGTACTAAAGCAGCACTGTAGATTGCTGTATCACCCAGTGAAGGTTTGGTTCAGTTTGGTCCAGTGAGAAAGGACCCAGTCTTTGGGAAGATGAGAACTTGCATAAACGTGTTTACATTGCTTAATCAACTAAGCAGCTTGTGGGGCTAACCTGGGAATGTGCTATAAAGAGCTTTAAACAGCAGCAAATGCATGATCCACATTTTCTGCTCTCAAACCAAAACCACACTGCCACTTTCAGAGCTACTGATTGCTCGGGGATTCAGTAGTTACTGAAGTTCACAGAAATATCCAAACTTGATGCTATTATTACATTGCTCTTTCTCCAACTAATACAATACTTAATTGGGTTCTAAAGATACATAGAGGTGCTGACAGAGATGCCTTGTGCATCCTTTCCTAGGGCTTTTTTTGGAGGCCGCTGTTATGCCGAATGCAGAACTACCTAGTGAAAAGTTAGTGCACTTAGGAGTTTGAATAATGTGTGCTCTTGCCAGACCCAGCTGTTGTCTTGCTTTCCTTAATGCCTGCCTAGAGCAAGAGGGACAAACGTGTCACTGGTGTTAGTTCCTTTTCATATGTATCACACAAGTGCCTCCATGAGATTGTATTTTTTCCTTCCGTTTTTTCTGAGGTGGGTTGAAAGGCAAAACACAATTGTGTGCTTTGTGTCTTTCAGGCTGGAAGAGCGTAGACAGTGTACCAAAACTGGTGACTGACTACATGTCCAAAAAGATCAAGGTTGATGAATTTGTGACTCACACCCTACCTTTTGACAAAATTAATGAGGCTTTTGAGCTGATGCATACAGGAAAGAGGTAATGTTCATAATACTGAAAGACATTTCTTGACGAGACAACGCTCAGTGTCATGTTTTAAAATAGGGAGGATAAAGGCTGACATATACCACACACATTCTTTCAGAGATAAACAAATACACTTTCTCTGAGCTTTTAGGCAGTTGCCAAAACACAGGCACACAGTAAAAAGGAAGCAACAACTTATAAGGGAATTACAGAGGAATGTAAAGCTGATGACAAGGAGAAGTCTGTCTTGGGCTTCCAATACTGCCAAAACATTCTTCCTCGGGAGACTGAAAGGGAAGTTCACATTCATACATTTTTACGAGTGATTAAGATATTAATCTAGTTTATTTAAATAGTAGATTTCAGTATGTTTTCAAACTACTTAGGGTAGATTACCAGCACAGTCAATCACTTAGAATGATTTGTTAATATGCTACTGAAATTGTAACTATGTTCTTTACCTCAGTGTATTCCTATTTTGAGTAAGTCAGTTAACAGTAACTACATTTTTACTTTTTACAATTGGAAACACTGCTTCTGTGCAAATTTCACTCAGCAGATGATCCCCTTTGCCAGTTACAAACTGCTTTTATTTCCTACCTAAGCATGTCCAATGAAACTAGTAATGGAAGTTATATAAAAATCTCCAAGCAGCCAAAAGAGGGAATGCCTGCAGATATTAATGTTCCTGAAAACTGACACTCATAGCTTGAAAAAGCTACCGCTTTGAGTGTATCTTAGTGGAGGAGAGACTATAAAAAAAACCCCAAAGATAACAAGCATTATCAGCCCATTTTTAACCAGGATTTTTAATAAATATTATAAGCATAACTTCATTTTTAAAAGAGACAAAAGTTAAAATATGTCTCAGCAATGAAAGGGAGGGAAGAAAGGGGAGAAAATGGACTCTACTGGTAACTCTTTTTTCCTTTTCCTTTTGCATTTTAAGCATTCGAACTGTTCTAAAGTTTTAGGACCAAATGTGGACCTTCACGTTGACCAGCAACATGGTAACTCCTTTTATAATGGAACTTCTGATAGAATTCATAGAATCAAGCAAATGAAAACTCACCAGGACTAGGAAGATGATGTATTTTAGGGTGGGCATTCTGAACATTAAATAGCAAAGCCACCCAGTAACCACTGACTAGTGTTATATAATTAGCACTGGTTGTGGAATGTGTTCTGCAAATTCAGTAGTTCCTAACTCCCTTAATCTACTTAATAAAAGCTTATTTCTAAGCAGTGTTGGAAATATTGAACATTCAGACTATGACTATGATTGCTGTGTCTTGACTGTTTTCTTCTAATGATTTTACAGTGTGTGTACATGGCAGAGCATTCTTCAGCATCAGTAGGAAATGATGTGTGATTTCATTACTCTAGGCAGTCTGCTAAGCACAGCTGGGTCAAGAAGCAGCACTGATGTGCTGAAACTGTACTGAGAGAGTGGCAAGAACTCCCAACAATTGTCAAGCTCCTGAGGCTGCTCTGGGACTCCCAACAACGTTCCATCCAGCTCTACCTTGAAGCCAGCTGTACAGCAGAATGTGTTTAGAAGTATGACCGAATTGTCCAGCTGTACCTATGTTCACTTGGGAAATCCCTATTCTGGCTTACACCTTGTAGGTAGGCCACCATAAAGGTGATGGCACTAACTACTGTAGTCACTTGCCGTAGTGGTGTCCTCTAAGACTTCATTCAGTGGCACTTTTGCCATTTCCTTAAACGTACTGGCACAGTTGAAACAGCCTTTGCAGCCAACACTGATAAACAGTGTGGGATTATTACCACTATTTAGTCAAGCACAGAACGTTACTATCAGAGCAACAGTCTGCTCTAGATGGATGCAGGGGAACAACAGCAAAGAGCATTGTTTCATAAAGACATCAGGGTTTTGTGGAATTACTTTGGGTGTTTGTGGGGTTTTCTTTGAAGGGGGAAGGCTTAAATCTTAATGCTGGAGTTCTCTAAGATTTTCTCCTTAACTATAGTTGAAGTGATCTGATTGGATAAAACTATGATTTGAAACCGGGAAGCAGTGCCACACAGCCAGAAGAACACAGAGGAACAGCAGAAAACAGACTGCAGAGGCAGAAAGGCCACCCAGTTAAAGGAAAGTTGTACACAGCAAAAGTCAGTCCCTTTCAGTGACCCAAGGACACAGCTTAAGAGAGAAGTTTCATGTTTTCAGGGAGCCTTGTCAAAACAACTCTTCCAGGAAACCCTGAATGCAAACAAAGGTCTTTCTTATTAGAAGAAATTCCCTCTCAATGTTAACAACTACCTGACTCAAGCCACTGCTGTACAACCAGGCCAGTTACATCTTTCCTATTTGTCATTAGCAAGGTATCCCTAGAGCATTCTGAAAGTAGCTGAGGGAGCTGCTTTTCTGACTTCATTTCAGACAGGGTAAACAACAACATTAACTCCTGTGAATGCCATAAGAAGAACTCAATTTTGAGCAACCAGAAGTAAAAAGTGAGTTTGTACCTGGAATATGAGCCCTCCACCACAGCACTGAAGTGGCGGTACCTTATAGCTCAGAAATGCTGGCTAAACATTAGACAAATCAGTAGAAACTTGCTGTCAAGCTGTTCCAGTGAGAGTATTCTGTAAGATGGTATCAACAGAATATTAGCTCAACATCTTAACAAAACTGCCCCCAACTGGATCTAACAGATTTAAAGTATTTATACTATAATAGTTGTTCCTCTAGGCAGTGCAGACTAGTCAAGAACATATAATCCTGTTGTCTGCATTACATTATTACTTAGAGAATCTGCATCTTAAGAATGGAAAGCTAGTCTTCTTGTCATACCAAAGTAACAAAAGACATTTAGTGATACCAGAGCATTCAAAGACTTACAGGTTCTTTCCAGCCTGAAGAACTGATGGCCTAGCTGTTACATAGCAGTTTTCAGTCTACTTTGTCCCGCAAAGCAGTTGATTCAATGGAGCCTGTTTGAAATAGTCTCTTCGAAGTTGCTGAGCTAGCAACAAGACTCAAACTCTAGAGCTTGTAGCCCATTCTTGGTGATAAAGGGACTGAACTGTACCATCTGTAAGGACTTCAGTGGACAAAATGCTTCCACCAAATGACTATGTGAAGTGTGTATATACTCTGCTGGCTGTCACACAGAAGATGCAGCTTGTCCCCTCTCCTCCTCCTGTTACTTTTATTCAGAATTGGTTATCAAATCTTCTCTCCCCAAATACTCATGTCAACTTGCAGAAGCAGCATGAAGAGTTTCCATACTCTCTTACACGATAGTAAGGGGAATATACTAAGAGATTGCTTCAGAACTAATTGCAGGAATGTGAGCTTTTTTGCAAAAGTGTATACAGTTGATAAAAATTTCATTAGAAAATAGATTTAAGTTGGGTTTTTTGTTTTCTTTTTTTTTTTTTTTTTTAAATGAATAGCAACTTCTGTAAGAATCAAAACCAAGCAATCTCCCAAATCTAGCCAGTACAGACCTAGTATTTTCAAGCAAAGTTCCAGCTAGATAGGTGAGAAAATAGCCTTTCATGATATTTTAAAGCAAGTTTTGTTCTCCAGGCTGATGTGCCATCTCATTTTGAAAAAACTGGTGTAGAAGCTGACTAAGCTTTCCACTTGTTTGAAAGTACTGTAGTAGTATGGAGTCAGTACAAACAATTCTCACACTATTATTTCAGCTTATAGGCAGAAATGTACAGCCTCAGAGATTACCTATATTAAAAACATGCAGCGTTATATTTGGTTGCACTGATACAATGACAAATTGGTATTCTAGTGGCACACATGCTGGTTTAAGGGAGATCTTTGACTGGTTGCATGCATATACCATTAGGGCTTGCACTAGCGCAAGCAAGCCTGGATATAATCAAGTCTGGGTTGGATCACAAGAAGAAGTTATTTCTGTTAAAAGCAGCTGCAACTTTTATTTTATAGACCAAAAGTGAAGCCCCCTCCCCCCCATCATACACGCACATATAGAAAAGGCAAGACCATTGTAACCATTCAATTGAATGATATGGTGGGCAAACCTCCAGGACAGTCATCTCCTCAATACATTACATCTCATTCGACACAGGTAATTCCACTCAGGTACTACAGTCTGTTCTGTTAAAATCTGTACACACACACACATACACACACACGCACATGCACTCTTTATGCATCAGTTCAGGTCACTTCACTGCATAATTAAAAATAACAATAAAGGTAATGAAAACATTGCAGTGATGCTCTTACAGCAACAGAGGTATGAGGCACTCAGGGCAGAGAAGACATTTTCTGGCAAATTTGGTATTTGGTAGTACACAAGTCCAGTTCTACGAAGCAGTAACCCCTTTCCCCCACCTGAATTCTGCAGTGCTAAGGGAAGCCAAGGGTATGCAATACCTCGTGCTTGGGTCTAATGTGGCAACAAATTCACCAGACACCTTGTAAAAGGTGTATTTTGTGCCCATGATTGTGTGATTTACTGTCTCCATTGGTTTAACTATTTCTTGCATTACAGTGGTGTAAAGACTAAGTCAGCGGTGGGATCTGAAACAGTTTTCATTGCAATTCAGAAGAAAAGATAAATTCCCTCAGCTGAGACACCAAAGATGGTGGAAAGGACCTAAGTGGGTATGGGAAAAGAAAGGGTTAGAGAGAAGAGAGGCTTAATCAATCCATAGCCTTTAACATGACAGTTTCCAGCTCATCATTACCCATGAACAGAAAATAAAGGGAGATGTATACACTAACATTGCCCACTCTATACCCAGTCTGAGAAAAAAAAGACCATTTTCATAGCCGCCCCCCTAAGCGTTCCCAAAAGCATGAAACTCACTTAACTGAGGGAGGGAAAAACATGACCTGTTTAGAAATTACCGAATGAAAATGAATACAGCATGGAAGATGTTTCATTTGCTCACAGACTTGTTTTGAGATACACATGTACTCGTTTCATTGCAAGGCCTGCAAATCCCATCCCCCACAGCTCAGGGGGGGTATCTTTAAAAAAAGAAAAAAAAGTCCCACAGTTCACACGTTCAGGGATCCCAAGAATCCCGGGATCTTTTTGGTACTTGTTTCATTCCCTTACCTAGGCAAGTCTGACACATCAGCTTCACTGAGCTTTTGCAGCAGGAGACTGCCTGGAAATACTGCTTTGCTGAGAAGCAGCTTATTCCGGGAAGCTGCATATAAGACAGAATTTATTATTTTTCCCTGTAGAAAGCCTGTACTATCAAATCTCCAGCAAGAGAAACAAGTCCTGCCATTAACAGTGTGTCACCTAAGTTGCAATCACCACAGAGGCCATCAGCAGGGAGACGGGAACACAAATAAAGGTAAGGGTAGCCTGATCTTGGCAACATGCATGTGTCTCTCCCTTCTGTCCCCTTCTCAAGTGATAAACAAGGCCCAGCCCATTAGAACAGTATCTTCAGAAGCAGGAGCAAGTCTTTGGAACTAGAAATGCTTAAAATCTCAGGTGCCGCTCATATCCCAAGAGTGACAGAGCACACTGAAGTCGTGAAAAAACTCGGATCCCAAAATATCAAGTCTCAGTGGGAAAGGTCACCCACGCTTTTCTAGCTAACATCATGGCAGTTACAGAAGCAATTGTGGGTCTAATTGGAAAAAAGGTGCTAAAGAGATACTTGAAATAACAAGAAAAATACAGCATGAGTGTTGTAGGTAGGAGGAAAGTGGGAAATTCCTTAAATTCTTCTCCGCTTTCCTCAACACTGGGTCAGGTTCTTCAAGATATTCGTCTTATCTACAGTCACTGAGAACAAAGTAAATGCTGAAATCTCTATTCCGTACTCTTAAAAAAATGCATAGTACAGAGACACAAAAAAAAGGGGAAAAAAAGGATCATTCAGCTCCCCCCACTCAGTCTAAACTCTCACTGGGACATGAAATGGGGACGAATACTATCCAGCCGCCGTGTCAGGATCTCACAGCCTGTATCAGTGACCAGGAGAGTGTGTTCAAACTGGGCAGAGCGCTTTCCATCCCTTGTCACTGCAGTCCAGCCATCAGGCCACGTCTCATCTTGCCAACCGCCTGAAAACATATAAATGGTGACTTTTGGACCGGTTTTAAGTAACAGACACAGTTCCCCAAAGAGAAATGAGAAATATATCAATCAACTGTACAGAATAGAACCAGCATCCTATTCCATCATGACTGAATGGTAAACAACAGTAACCAATTTACCCTACTGCTAAATTGCTCACCTTCACAGATCATTGGTTCAATTGTAAATACATGACCTGGCTTCATGACTCCAACGGCCTTATTTTCTGCAAATAAAATATATACTTGAGTTAGAAAAAGTGATTCCATCTTAGTAAATGAATGAATCCTTGTCCTAGAATAATACAGCAGGAATACAGTGAAGTCAGAAAAGCTCTTCAGAGATGACCACTCATTTGTCCATTTTTAATTCCACATTACCATCTCCCTAAGTATTTTCTTCTCCCCCTCCTCCAACACCACAGTATTTACTCAAGGAGTTTAAAATTAATTGCTGTCTTTCTCTCCAATAATTGGAGTTCAGGTTTTTTAACTGAATTTTTAAACTGCAATACAGGAATTTCTGCAGAGTTCCATGATGAAAATCATCATTAAAAGAATCAATGCAAATAAGAAGCACTTAAGATATTCAGAGAAGGTTTGAAACCTCTTAATTTGCTTCTGCTGAACCATTAACTCCAATAAACTGTCCAAATACGATCATGGTCAAGTAATCCTATGATGCCATTTATGAAAGACACGCTGCCCCCTCGTTACTCTGCATAATGGGGTCATAGCAGCGTCAGGGTGAAAACACTGTATGTCTTCAGCAAACATAAAAAGGCAGAGAATGCCAAGGTGTCCAGGACAGTAACACTAGCAAGTTCCAATGCGATATACACTAAAAATGTTTATGTGGAGGCACATGAACTGATGCAGACCACATCTCTAGGAGTGTAGTTTGACTGAAGAAAGGCTTCAGCCCCTTTCAAAAAGCCTTTTACTTAAATCTGGAAATGGCATTAAGGTTTTGCTTATGCTTTCTAAGGATAGGAACATTTGCCCGTTCATGTCAGACAAGGATGCTTAAGGAATTAGTTGAGAATTCGGGTAAAAACATTGTGCTCTTACCCCGTACAGATGAGAGCTAACACTAACAATTAGTGTAAGCACAAACTGTCTCAATATCTAACAAATTTACCATATTTAGGTTCATAAAGCATGCAATGGTCTAGAGTTCAGAAAAACTTATTACATGAATGCAAAAATGCTACCTTGATAGCTGTCAGGTAACATGCTACTTATTAGACTAAAAGAAAATAGTAAACTGGGGGCATTCAATGCAAACCACTTCTTGTCTACAGGACAGCTCAAAGGGAATGAATACTCACTGGCATAATGTGGCACGTTAGGGGCCGTATGGAAAAGTTTATGGATTCCATGCCCACAGTAGCTCCGAACAACTGAAAATCCATTTGCTTGAGCATGTTTCTGAATAATGTTTCCTAGTTCTCTGTATCGAACACCAGGTTTCACTGCAAAATTAAAGAGAGAGATATGGAAATTTATAGAGCTTTCTTTCACCTTAACTAACCATCAGACACCATGCAGGCTAATATCTCTGTGGAGCTCACAGCTTGTGTGGCCGTCTGTTCTAGAATGCAACTTCCTATCATCATTTAATCCAAGTACAAAAGTGAGTGCAGTGACATGGGAGAGGGAGGAAAGTGTCTCATGTAAAAGAGAAAATGACAGAATAAGAAAACTTCAAAAGAGCACTACTTTCTTCCTTTTGTGGATGTAAGTGCTCATATATTAAAAGGACATTGAAGTTTGAAATTAAAGACAATGAAAGGCTTTCAAAGTCCCTCCTCATTGCAGGGGGTTTGGGCTACATGACCTTTGAAAGCCCCTTCCAATCCAAACTGTTCAATAATTCTGTGAAAGTACTACTTGGAAACTTCTCATACTAACAGTTGCAGTGCTTTGTTCAATGAATGCATGAAATGTATTTCAGTACACGCTTATCTCTCTACTACTACGTGAAAAGTGTACACAGATCAAGAGGAAAAAGTATTATATGTGAAGGACCAAGAAGAGGAAACAAACAAAATGGGTATCTCTACTCTACAAGATCTTTAGTGGCAACATTACAGCAAATAAGAATGTTCATATGCAGGGCTAACTATTAGGAATCTTTAAAAGAGTTTGAAACAAATGAAAATGGTGTAAAAGAAATCACTTTGAGCACCTGGACAAGGGAGTAATAATGCCATAAAAGCAACAATGCCTCCTCCATCGGCCAACGAAGATACATACCAAAACCAACCTTGAATCACTAAAAAATAAAGAACGCAAATGCTATTTCAAGATCATTCACAACTCCCTGAATACATGCTGTTCCTTCAGGAGCCGGATGTTGTGTGGTTACGTGGAGCATCTTAAGCAGAGCTCGGATATATAGCTAAAATTCTGTAAGAACAAAGCCACTTAGTAAAATTCTCTGCTAACGTAAACAACTACAGCTTAAATCTGTAAGTAGAATTTACAGAAAATAAAGAAATTTAGATTACTGTAATGTGCATGCTTTTCCCAAAAAGACCTGGTGAGAAAGACAGGAAAAGTCAATCTGTTGTTTTTATGCTACCAGTTGTGAAGCACCATCTTCTTCAGGACTGAGAGTATCAAGCAGCTCATCTCAATGCAGCAAGGAGCCCTCTGCTTCTCTCTCATAAAACTCTCCCAGTGAGAGTTTTGCTGGTACAGTGCCAAGAAATTAAGATGATTTAAACAGGGGAGAGGCAACCCTTCTTAACCGCCAGGACACTTGCTGCCAGAATTCCTACTAACAGGCAATGTCTAACACTCATTAGAACCCGTTGCAGCATCTAGAAAGCTGGTAAAGTTAAACTGAGAATTTAATCTTATTATAATTAACATGAAGGTGGATTTCTGTCCTAATTTATACATCAGGATATGAAAGATAAGAGATAACACATACAACATTTGCTATAAGAATAAAGTACAAGAGTAAAGATAAACATTCTGATTTAGCTCTGAGAAACAAAGCGGCTATTTTAGAACAGTAATCCCACATAAAAGGTAATTTATGTTCTTCACAGCTGAACTCTGCAGTACTTTCTGGATCTCACAATAGATATGCAAGGCATCATTCACCTGTATTTGGCTTCTCAGCTTGGCTAGTCATCTCCAAATTATTAACCAAATTAAGCTACTATAGTATTATTTTTGTTCATTCACTTTTGATTAAATGCAAGTTTAAAGACTTCCCATCTAGCACCTTAAACTTCAGTCTTCAAAGGCCTTGAAGTGAGTAAATTTTATTGGGGATTTTAAAAACCTGCAGGGTATGAAAAATTCAGATAGTACAAATATTTCCAGGCACTTAGGAGATCTGTGGTTTCTTTTCTCTATTTGTCTAAAAGAATATAGTATATTCCTTTGTGAATGAAGTTGAATATGTCATTCTCTAGCTACCTTTCTATCTCATGGTATGTCTCAGTGAAGCTGCCCTGACCTATCTAAGCAACATCATTGAAGTTCTGTGGGTACTGAAGGATATAGATCTGTCTTCTCTTGCATGAGGTTGAAAATGAAGAGCTTGTAATTAGCTTTATGAAATAACCATCAGGTTTGGAAGAGACAGATATATGTTTAAGTGTTCAGAGAGTTTTTTACCTTATTGGTTCATTGTGCAACACTGTTCCAATTATCAAAGTAAGAAGCCATAATTTGATTTTCCAAACACACTTTGTTCTTCATGTTGTCTAAACAACTTGGTTCAAGGATGTCTTATTCATCTGTCTAAAAAGGCTGTTTCCATTTAAGTATCATCATATGTGGATCAGCTGAACATCAATTACATTTTCCTTGTCAACCCACATTACAAGTAAAAGTTGCAACACCACCCACAGAACTGTGCCATTTGAAGAATCACTGTATTATACATCATTTGCTGGTGACACACACTAACACTTCTGTGTTCCACAACAGAAGTCACTCCGATAGTAGCAAACAGGAGCACTCATGGTAGAGAACCAAAACCAAAATGCTTCAGGACCTAGCTAAAGGGTTTACCTGCATCAATGGCCTGCATTAGGCACTCGTAAGTTGTTTGGACAAGCCTCCTTGCACCCTCATCAACTTCTCCAACATAAAATGTCTCGTTCAGATCTCCATGGTAGCCATTACGATAGACAGTAATATCCACTGCAAGGAATACCAGAAATACTGTAATATTAGCACTGTGTTTGTGGAAGAACTTCTTCTATGCACATTTAGAGTAGTAAGTCACACCTCTGCAAAAACTGTAATGCTAAAACCCATTGCTTCCAACCAAAAAGCTAACATTTTTCAACATTAAATACACAGCAACTTTCCAGTAGCATTCCTGACTAAGAAAAATACAATAAATAACTCAGAACTTTTTCTTTTCTTCTGTCAAATGAAAGAATTTAAGTATTTAGTATCAGGCAAACAGCAAGAATGAGAAGAGCATGCTTAAACAGCCACAGTTTAGAAGAACATATAGTAAGAGTTTAGAATTATGTTGCAGCAAAACTCTCGCTTGCTTTGTGTATAAAGTTGGTTGTAAACTGAAAGTGATATAACTCAGTCTTGAAAAATAGCAGCATAAGTGATTTCAATGAGGAAAAAAAGCTTTTTTAGTTTAATTCATTACCAAAAAAAGATGCTTTTTTTAAGAACAACCTTACAAGATGCTTGCTGAAGATAGCCCTTTTACAAAACATGGGAACAGGTTTACCAGTTTAGACATAGCTGTAGCTGTCAACTATTTTAATATCCTGTCTTTTACAGCAGACAAGTGAAGAATTAGTCATCTTATATAGCAAACACAAGCAAAATATTCTAGATTTGCATACTGAGTTGACTTCCTGTGTTAGAATGGGTACTTCTGTGTTTATCAGGCTTTTGTCAGTAGCGTGGTAGGTCTAATAGCTGTACCAGACCCACTAGCCATCACTGGTGAATAGCCATGAAGGAAACTGTACTGGGCAATAATACTTTAGGAATATGTTGCACGAGCCCCTTAGAGAGACCAGTACAGCCCTGATAGGAAAATGTAGGGAAAAACACACTGGTGTCAGCAATAAATCTGTACTGCTGGCAAATGTTTAAGAATGAAATTAACACTGCAAAAAACTGATACTGCATGCTGTGGATGCGTGCACGTCCAGGGTCACGCTATACTCACTGCAGGATTGTGTGGGGCTACTGGAATATTATCTAGTAACGTAACAACAGGACCCTGGTATCTTATCCAGGTAAGTTTCTTGTGAACTGTCTATCAGAGCTCCTTAGCACAGTGTCCAGAATACTTGCTGCAAAGAGGCAGTCTCAACAGGACACGTGATTACAAGACTTTCTCTTGACATTACCAGATCTGGCCAGAACACCTCACTCACTTTGCAGGGAGATGAGCTTCGTTTAAGAAACTGCTCCAAGAGAACAGCATGTTAAAAAGTTATGATGCTCTGCTCAGAGCAGATTGTTGGACTAGACATCACCTGCCAGTACTTTCTGGATGACATTTTTCTGTGACACAAAAACCTGTTTCGGACTCTGGCATGGCCACCTTTTGCTTCCAGCAGGCTAAAAAGTTTTAAGTAAAGAGAAATATGCGCACTTCCCTCTACTGCTCACTGGGCACATTCCCTCTGAAGTACTTTTTCTATCTCCTTTGAACCCCGTTTTATTCCTTTTTGTAAAGTGGCTTTTGAGCCACTACCTTACAAAAAGCCTACAAGACTTGGAATCCTTTTGAGCCCATGGGGAACGGATGTTCTACCCATAAGATGTGGACCACTTTGTAACGAGACCAACTCAGCTACAAAAAAGTAGTTGTTCATCAGAAGAAAGCAGAAGGCTCAAAGCTTGGGCAAGTGCAGTCGGGATGTGAAAGAGGGTATGACTAAACCCTCTCATAAAAGGTTTTACACACAGGCTTTCCATGCAAATAGCGGAGAGGTAAGGCACTGTATAGATGAAGCCAACCTAGTAAACTCAGCTAGGCTTCTTAGGCTTCCAGCAATGCAAGAAAAATTGGCACCAGCTGTGCAAAGGCACTATCTTTGAAATCAAAAAAAAACATAAAAAAGCCCTGGCCAAATGGTTACATGAATACTACAGCTCAGAACTATCAACCTGACCTAGAAGTGGGCAGCAATTGTGAGGCTTGTTCTGAAGACTTGGTAGCTATTATCACACATCAATACATACCCAATATCTGACAATCTAAAAGAATTCCAAACTGCTTCTAGATGTAGGCCAAACCTTAGGATAGACTGGGAATTTATTTACACATAAGAGAAAAGCAAACCAATGCAATAAAAAAGGTGCAAATGTTTCTACAAAACCAACGTCATTCGTTTTTACTGACAAACAAAGAAGAAATGAATGTGGAAACAGAAAATGGTCAAGCAATTTATTTAAGTATTCCTTACCACCAAAGAAGGTGTAAGTACCTTGAGTACTGTGAATAAAATGCAGCTGGTACTGTCAGGTCACAAGATGCTCAAAAAAAAAAAAGTGTATGTTTTTAATATATACCTATAAAACACCATTAGGATCCTTGCGGTCATGATAGTCATCATGTCTGTAGCAAAATCTTAAGGATCTAGAGCCATCTAATTAAAAATTCATGCAGAACTAATTCAGTTCAGTAATTCAATATAAATTTTATTCACAATTTACTCACCCTGGAACAACTGGAGCCTAGCCCACAAGTGGAATACTCTGGTACTATACTAATGCACAGATCAGGGTAGAAGTATTATAAAGCTCTTAAAATGAACCAAACTTTTTAAATTCTTTTATTAAAATCATTGATTCAAACATATGAAGAACAGAGGTTAATTTGTAAATGAGAACAAACGCCTCAAGGTTGCCTGCTAGTGAAACCTCATCTTACTGCATGGTTTAACTGAATCGAAGGTAGAAATGGTGAAGGGTAATTTTCATTGCACTTACCATTAACTATGTCTCCCTCTTGCAATGGCCTCCTGTCAGGAATTCCATGACAGATCACTTCGTTCACTGACGTACAACACGACTTTGGGAAATTATAATAATTCAGAGGGGAAGGATAGCAATTCCTTGCGATACAAGCCTAATTTAGAAAATACAATTTACACTTTACATTAGTCAGTTTTGTAAAAACTGATGCACAATGGCTTTACAGTAAGAATGACAAGTTCGAAAGCAGTGACCCTAGAAAAAGAAGATTCTTCAAGCATTTTTTTAACATTGCAGTATTTTATTATGCTTTGCATTTTTTACCAGGAAGACAGTAAACAGTTTAATTTTGTTTCTACTCATTTTTATGCTCAACTACAAAAGCTAAAATATTCAGGTCTAAAATAATGCACAACATACTTATCCAATTAAAAAATCCAATCATTTTCAATGACTATTTAAGCACCTGGCCTAAGGACCTTTGCAAAACACACAGGTTAGACAAAGTAACATTTAGCACCACTCTTTCACCCCTAGCTTTGAGACCTTAAGCTGCATCCTTTGCACTCCCTCTGAGCCTTGGGTGGCATGGTTTAGTGGGAAGTGTCCCTGCCCATGGCAGGGGGGTTGGAACTAGATGATCTTAAGGTCCTTTCCAACTCTAACTATTCTATGATAACCTTTTGGGGATGTTTGCAAAACTGATACATACATTTTATACATACTTCTACATACATACATCTATACACTCTGAGACATACTGAGCAGCTCTGGAATACTGTGTTAACTTTTTTCATTTTTAAAAAAGAATAATGTTTTAAGACTGCAAATTACCAATTGGAGAAATTGGTCATTGTCAGCAATCTGCCATGCAAAGGTTTCCAAAAACTGCTGAGGATGGTAACACCATTTTAACTACTAATTGTTCATATTACTTACATATAACATGTAAATAATTTAGCATTTAATGCAATTCAGCTGAAACCTGTGGCCCAATCAAACCAGAGTAAGTTCTTTATAATCTTGGCTCAGCAGCTGCAAATGCAGATAAAAAGATCAGCAAGCAGAAAGCTCTCTAACAAACTTATCTATAATCACTGTCTTTCCCACAGTGCACACAAGTATCCCCAATTATCAGCTGACATGCTGCACAGAGAAGACAGCAAGTTATACAATAAAAGTTACGTATAGAAGTTATACAATTCAAGTATCTATGAATAGTTAGGAGAGGAAAATACTTGAATATATTTCATTCCAAATACTTCACTGGACCGGGGCTTTAGTTTGCGTGACTGCATCAGACATCTTGTTTCAATTCCCTCTGATGCTCCTCACTTCTGATTCCCAGTCATAAATAATTAACCTTTCTCCTCTGTACGTCTTACCCAGCACCACAGAGGACAAAACATTCATGGCCTACATGTAAATGTTCTTTATATAATGGTATCTGTGGAGCAGAAAGGTTTAGAAGAAAGAAAATTATATGATGTTAACCAAGAAAACAGCTGAGGAAGCAGAGGATCTGAAGCTGGAAATCACAGAAGGAGCTGATACAGAGAGGCACCCAGGAGTTCCTAACTCATTTTGAACCTACACATATTTCTAATGTCCGTACTTCAAACTGGGAAACAGTTCAAAAAAGGTAATTCATGCAACTACAAAGAAAACCATGCAATACTGACACAAAAAGAGAGAGAGAAAAGAAAGCACTTATAAATGCTGGAAGAACAATAAAATAATCTTACTAAATGGACAGCATGATCAATTTCTTCAGTAGTTACTCCTGCTTTCACCATCATGGCAGCAACATCCAAAACTTCTCTAGCAAGCTGCAAACAAAACAAAAGTACTGATTTAAAATAAGACCAAGACCACTTTCTAGACAATTAACTATCAGTTTTTTACATCACCACCGAGACTGCTAGAAAAGCTGGGTACACTCGGGCTCTACAAAGACTTGGAGATGTTTACAGGTTCCATTACTAAGCCACCTCTATGAGATTTGAAAATACTTTGACTAAAATTTGGACCACAATTACCTAGGATACCACAGTCTCATACTACCTGAATACATCTCAATGTTTGACTTTATGCTCAAGAAAGTTATTACAAATGAACAGCTCTTCTTCAAAAACTGTTAGGGATAAGACTCTGTTTTGCCTTTTAGTTTTTACTTTGTACTAACTGAGCAAAAAGTTGTTCTCATTTATGCACTATACAAAATATTTTTAGCAGTAACAACATTTCAGCCACACATTATCTCACTTAGTAACTTTGCCTATTTAGATAAAAGTCGTATTTCCACTTACAAAACAGTTTATTGTGAACTGGGAGTCACAAGGAGAAAAAAAAAAGCAAGAAATACCTATTTTGCAAAACTATTTTTCAGTGCTGAAAAGTGCTTTAAATGTCTGTAGTGTCAAATGTGCTGTCACAAACTGGTAAAATCACTATGGATTTCTGAAGAATAAAGGCATTTCACCACGAAAACCAAAGCTCCCTTACCCTACACACTACTCGCATCCCTTCTATATCCTCAGATGAGAGTATTTTTATTTGAGAGGTTCCTTTTAAAGCCTGTTCTGATTCAGACATTCCTGAAAAGAAAAAAGGCACAGAAGAAAAAGAAAAAATAAATAAATAAACCACATTATATAGAGGAGTGATTGCTACACATGCCCAATCAAGGAACTTACTTGGCTTACCAATGGCATAAAAGTACATACATTCTCACTACAGACTAAAGTAATGAACCCACTAAGTCAGAACACTGTCATCATTACCCAGATAAATTTGAATTCATAAGCCTTCCACAACATCATAATGCCCACATGTGCTCAAGATGCCCATTCGCTTGCTCCATAAAACCATCATGTCTAGTTAGTCATAACACAACCTTGAAAAATCAGACTTACAAGGAAATTATTCTATTCATAGAAAGGTATTTTCTTTTTTAGCCACTCTGAGAAGAACAAATAAAAGGTTCCGTTCTCCAGTATCTCCTTCAAGTTTTAAAGGCTTTTCAATTAAAAGAAAAACAGAAAGCAAACAATGATACTCCATAACTGCGATTTGCTTTAAGTTACCTAGTGGGTGATCAGCATAATCCGGTCTCTGGATATAACTTGGCACAGGTCTCGTTGGTGTCTAAAATAAATCATGGTCAAAGCTGGTTAGGTTGCATGAACACTTATTATAGTCACAAAACCAGAGACTTAAATACAGTGAAATATGGCTAATTCCACTAAAAATGTAGCGAAGTTTGCAAATACTCCAAAACACTTCAAATTTTCATGTCTTAAAGATTCTCCTGATACTCCTTACTGCTTTCATATTAAACACCCTCTAATGGCCAGTATCACAGCTTTGGAAAGATTAATCTTTTACACGTCAAGTAAATAGAGACTGGTTTAATACAGTATTACCCTGTTACACTGTGGTGTTTAATCTGCTACGTACCAGACGGCAAACGCACTTGTTCCAAAGACATCCTTCCTCTCTCTGCTTATTAGCATCTATTAGCAAGATTCCTACTCATCACCCTAGTCATTAGCACTTTTTATTATAGTTTCATTTGCATCAATAATCCTACAGCAGTCAGAAGACAAAAAAGTGGTAACACTACTAAATTACTTAGCCAGTGACAGAGCCAAAACACCCTTTCTTCAATGACACTAACAAACACATATGGGCTCAGGCTCTGTCAATCTGTTCTCTAGAGCCTGTGACAGATGGGGAAGACTATAGAGAGGATGCCACAGGGGCAGCATTTCTACCACAGGCCAATTAGAAAAGACAAATGTAAATGAAATGCCATTATTTAGGTAAAAACTTTGGCTCATTCCATCTATAAATTTATACCAATTTAAAAATACAGCTATACTGAGATTGCCTTCTAAACCTAACTTTCACAGCTCAAAATGTTACTATCTCAGTTACTCTTCACCATTCCAGTGCTGGAGATCACCATAACCTCTGTTCCTTCGGCAAAGCTGTTCACCAGATTATTTCAAACCATTTACATAAAATAAACCTTTTTTTAATTTTAAATTCACTCACTTGAGTTTTTCCAGAACAGACTGCTCCATTATTGGTGAGAACAGTAAAGAGCTAGGAGACATCATCTCACCTAGCAGCAGAATACATGTCAAAACATACAGCCAAAAGGTATGAGATTAAGCCTGTTACTGATAGATGTTACCTCACAGGCACTTCCATAATTTTAAATATACCAAGAGACGGATGAAGTTAAATCAACATGAACCATAAAAAATATGGACAGAGTCATGCATGTCCTTGCCATCAGGTTCAGATTGCTTAAGAAGCTTTCCTCTCTCAGCTAAAATGTGAAGTAATAAGTCAGGACTGGTCCATTAGTTGCTACAGAACATAGCAGCAATTGAGTACAGTGGCACCTGTGGCTTACCAGTGGATAGTGTGGCCTGAGTTTACCAGTGTACCGATAACCAGACCAGGGATTTGTGTTAACATCACCTTCCAGGGTCCAAGAGGAAACTTCACGCTTAGCTTTTTCATCTTCTGAAAAAAAAAAAAAACCAACCAAGCAGCAGCAAAATCAGTCCTACTAAGAATAAGAACTGTGGGGTCCAAAAAGTGACTCAGAAATACATCAGTCCAGATTTGACTCTTGCTGGTGGTTTAGATACTGATATATAGAAGTGTAAACAGCAGTCATCATTTTGTATTGCCCTTAAGTTTTTCACATTCAAAATTCACATCCTGTCAACTCCATTCAATAGCAAACTGGGGAATGTCAGGACAGCAGTGCTGAATGCACAAATAAAGTACAGTAATTATTTAAGTTGCTCTTAACTTATAGTTCTAAAACCTAGTTCTGTGCATGTTTTCATTCTTGAGGAGAAAGCATATTTCTACAGAAAGAATCATCCCTTCAATTAATATTCTTGCACTGTAAATTAATGTTCCTTTTCTGTAATTCCTCTTAGCATTCCATGACAGAAATGACCTGGATGAGAGGGAGGGTATCCAACTATTAGTTTCAATACGTGGCATCCACTGCCCCTCCAGATCTGATGGAGAGAGTGAGGGTGCTGTCACTTCTGCATTTCATAACAGGCAGTGTGTGCACCTTTCAAGATGGTCCCAAACGGCTGGAAGTTCCCAGTTTTTTCAACATAGTGAAATTCATGTCTAATGTGCTCCAGTGACCAACTTCATTCACAAACACAGTCTAACGGTGTAGATTTAAGATGTTTGCATAAAGGATTGAAGCAAGAGGATTGCGAGCATTACTGAAAGGAAAAATACTCAGGAAGAGGAGGCAAGGGTTAAGAAAGCGCACAGCAGCATTAATTGTTAACTCATCTCTCTTTATATCCCATAAGAATGAAGAGATGGCAAAGGTCTGCTACAGCAAGCCTTAACTTGAGTTCCTTAGAGTCTCTGTGGCTGACAGCTGAGACCTCAGCTCACCTGGCATTCCGTTTAGATAAACCACTGAGAAATGGTACTTTGAAAACCAAAAGTCTCAATGAAGCAGTATTTTGGATTCCCTTGAGATACTTCAGTTTGCTGCATCGATGTCTCGAGGGCTATCAGAACCAAGCCATCTCAGCTTGGGCTCAGCAGTTACGCAGGAAGCCAACAAGATCATGGATTTTGTGGAACTGTAGAAAACATTGCTGTCAGATAAACAGCAGCACTAGAAGATTACCAGCACTAACAATAAACACTGTTTCATACCCATGCAGGTACAAAGTAACAGGACTCAGATTGCAAGTGTGAACTATGTGACCCCTAGACTGGGAAGGAGAAAGAAAGAAAACACTTGTAATTACCTGTGCTACTCTAACCTAGTAACCACACACACAACATTTATCATGGAAAAAAGGAGTTTTACTGGATTTTAGAAAAGGACGATATAAATTACTGTAGGATCTGAAATTCTGCCATGCCACTTACTTTCTTTCCCCACCTCTCAAGCAGGAATTGATGAAGATGGGAGCAGGGGAGTGGCAGGGAGGAGGCAAAGCTTTCTGATTGTTTGGTTTTAAACTCACGGATTATTTTTACTACTCAGATAAGGGAGAGTCCACCAGTCTACTAGTATTTCTGTGCCATAGCTACCAGCTGTAACTAAGCCATACAGATACTCTTATTGCCTTTAACTAAACTCAGCAAAATCCTAGCTATGATACATCCTCCCATGAATGGCTGCATCAGTACACAAAAGCATCTTCCTTTTTTTTCCCAAAGGTGTCCACCACCCCAATTGTACCAAACAGCTACACTGTGACTGGCTTGCTTGCATCCCACCAAATGTCTTATCACAAAGCCTTTACATGAACCTTTCCCACTCTACTGCCTTTTACTACATTAGGCATGAAAATGCTATGATGGAACAAGCCTGACAATGCCTTATAATGGTTTATTATTCTCCTTGCCCTTTATTTCAGCATCCCTCTTTCTTTGTTCATATACCTAGCAGTAGCTAGGTATATGTAGCTTCACACAAAAAGAAAAGCCAACAGAAACAGAGAGATCTGTATCACTGGGTCCAAAATTTTACATGGATCCTTAAAGAGTATCAGGAACTGGACAAAATTTCAGATATGTAGAATCCAGTCCCATGTATCTCAGAAACATCCACACCATTCCTAGTCACAATCACAGAACAGCTGAGGTTATAAGGGACATCCACAGGTCCTCTATACCCCCTGCTTAAGCAGGACCATCTACAGCTGGATAGCTGCACAGGACAAAACAAATTCAAAACATTATTAAAATGGATTTTAAAAATGTACTTACTTGCTTTCTTGTGTAACAACTTGTGAGTAGCCCAGCTTCCCTTAAAGCATTCCTAGAATTGCAAGCAAAATACATACATTACATATATATGCTTTAATTAGCATTACCCAAGACAGGCAAAAAAAAAAAAAAAACATAAAAGAGAAGCATCTCTAGTTTAAAAGAAAACTAGAAGACCCATTTTATTTACCTTTGCAGCAACATGCAGTAAACGCTACTGTAACTGCTAGTCTCAACAATATAAAATACTACATTCAACAGCTTATGAGCCAGGACAGAAAGCAGAGCCAGATGCACCCATCACAGTAAAACACACTGATCTAATCCTATCTACTAAATATTGTGCCTTTATTGCTTTAATGAGTAACTAAACACACAGTTGTTGTGTGTTGGCTGAAACACAGAAGTCTATCCCCATACCAGATCTGACAGCACTGCAGTGAGCAGGATGGTCCTCCCTTGGCTCCTACAAGAAGCCATCTCTCACTAATTGCATCCTTCTGTCTTCATCTCCAGCACAGGAAAGCAACAGAGGCCAATCTCCACAACCACAAGGGACCAAATAAGATAGACCAGGGGTGGGGGTGTGTGCACACAAAGGAAGTGAGGGCTACTGAATGGAAATAGGAAATTAAACCATAATAAAGTTTAAATGGAAATCAAGACAAGAATGACTGTGAAGGAGGAGATTGACTTTTTTTCTCTTCTGTCCAGCACAAGTAGAGCAACTCATGTGACAATCAGCAAAGGGGCAGATGGAGATGGCTGGCAGCTGGAGAAGACTGAAAAAAACTAAGATGAAGACATGAAAAAAGGAGAGGCTAAAGAAGAAAAGCTGCAGAAGGCAGCATTAAAGGTAATCCTTTGAGGTGCTAATTAGGAAATTACTTGGGTTTGCAGCAGAAAGTCTAATTCAATGGCTATGTGCACTCAAAACAACCATTAGAAAACAGCTAATTCCAATCATTTACAATAACAGCTGAATTTCTGGAGAAAGAAGCTGTAAGCAAGCTGTTTTGCTTTATGAGGAAAGACAATACTAATGCTGAATCACCACTGTAAAACTACCATCCAGAGCCAACAACTAATTCAAACTAATGTATACAACACTCAACCAGCCCAAGACAACAGATCTGCAAACTAAGCTCGGTGTGTAACATTCTACATCCTTGTTTCTGGCTGCTACTGAGCAGTCTTGACTGTCTACTCCTGCAGATCCATCTTCTCCCCATTTTCTCATTAGTCTTGCAACCAGTGGTTATCAAACTGTACCCACAAAAACACAGTGAAGTGATGCACAAGAATGCCTATATTCAGAGAAAGCCTCTTGTGTGCTGTTCCACTCACTACCCAAACCAGCTGTTCATCAACCTTCTCCTACACCACAGAATTAAAGCTGCCACGTTCTCTGGATTGGTACTTAACGTGCCATGGTGCTACGTAATTGTTTGGGCAACAAGAGGCCTTGAAACCAACACTTTGGATTACCAGAGAGAACATCATTTTGAACAAGCAGCGGGAGGTTTTACTGTCACACTCATATAACCTACTTCATACACAGACCTTTGTGCTGCATTATGATCTGTTTTCGTTGGAGAGCTGGGAGAAAAGGAGTACGTTTGAGCTGAGGCCTATTTTAAGAAAAATAAAAATGCCAAAACCCCTATTTCAAGGACATTGGAAGCACCAGTGTGGTTTTAATACCCTTTTAAACACCAGGCCTCTGTTCTGAAGGACAAGGATTATAGAGCCAAGGGCTCCAAGCAGCTACCAAGTCTACAAATCTAGAATCCACTTCCTGGGATGCAAAAGAGCATTTTGGGAATGAAAGCATACATCAGCTGTGGCAGTTACTGGTTTTAGTTCATTCTTTCCCTTTCCCCATGCAATTTTGGGTGTATTCTCCAAGGCCATTCCTTTTGCCAGCACCAACAGTCTTTCCTCTCTGCAGGCCCATAACTTTAAAAAAACAAGGCAAACATCGCACCACTGGCAGTATCATAACCCAGCAGGCTCCTCTTTGGGTCTTTATTTCCTGCAGCTGTAAACAACTGAAGAGAATCCAACATAAGGCTGCCATATGTCTGAGTCTTTCCAAACATGTTTCCCAGATTTTACTCGCCCTGCTTCCAGAGGAACAGCAGTTCCGTCAGAATTGCTAGAAGCATTGCTCCAAACAAGCTGCTGCACACCAAGACATCCCAGACACGTGCACTATATGCACATCCATCAACTGCAACAAGTACACACAGCAAGTCTGAAGCATCTTTCTAAGCACATGCACTGTACAGCCAATGAATATCTCTGTCTTGATCTGACACTTTTGGAAGGCACTCAAAGGATATGCTGCATATCCACCTACAACCCATATATTTTGTGTAGGATCAGTCATATGCTTCCTGTAAGCACCGGAGTTACTGGGTACACACAAACTATTTATATTTAACAACTTACTGTACAAGCACTACACTGCACACGCCTGCAGAGCTCTGCCTTGGCAATTCCAGATAAAAATATGGCAGCTGTCATCTCACAGGCTGGAGAATCGTAGCTCTGGCAACAATGCACTACCAATGTACCACTGCATATTGCATAAACCCTCACCTTCTATACAGCAGACTTCCTGACAAGCCATGGAAGAGAGCCACTCTTTCCATCTGAGCCACTTTCTGGAGAATTTTCTGAAGAATTTTCTGGAGAAAATTTTGCTTTTCACTGAGCCTTCTCTCCTCAGCCTTCTGCTGAGACACTTCAATCTTCCCACTATCATTCCTGGCTCTAGTGATTATTCCATGTTCCTATGCCATATACAGATCAGGATACAAAATTTTCAATTATTAACTAAACAAAATTTGGGGAAAAATATTCAGAGTGATTTTCATATCAAAATGAAAATATTAAGAATTATTATTTCAGATGCAGTTTAAAAAAGGAATACATGATCTCACACGGCTGTATTAAAAAAACATTAGCTTCAGGGGGAAAGTACACATGAATAATATGAACTTGGCTTCAAGTTTCTTGGAAGACTCCTGGATTTCATTTGAAACACTACATTACCCATTAGTATGCCAGATACTAACATCCCCACTCTTCTCACCTACAGCATTTTTTCTTTTTATGGCAACCATTTTTTATATAGCAATCACAACAGACTTGGAAACACTGAGGAGGGCTTAACAAGAACAGAGGTCAAATGTACGACCATAAAAGAAAGGCAGGGGGAGGAGGGGTAATCTTCCATTTGTTTAGAGCAATCCTGGGTACAACTATTCTGTCATCAAGAAAAACACAACTGTGATGTTTAGACAGAGGCCATAACGTATTGAAACCTTTAACAGAGTTTCTGGCTTCAAGCCATGCTTAAGCCAACCCCACTGATTCTGTGTTTAAAGACAATCTTAACCCAGTGTTCACCAGAACCTGGGCAGTTACCGAAAGGTAACCAAAGGCACAAACAGTATGATCTAGAAACATTCCTATTGGCTCACCCGCTGGAATACATGTTACTTCTGTAAATTATTTTTACCTTAAGGACTTGCCCCAACAAGTATTTACTGGTTGGAATATTAACAGAATCATGCAGCACAGCAGAATTTGTTTATAGTAAAGTGCATTTTCACTACCAACACACCAAATACCTTAGGTCTTTCTTTTCTTTCAACCAGCCATTGAAAGAACGAAACCAAACCCTTTAAAACAGTTACTAAGCTACTTAGCAAGGGTATTTTTCCTACATGTACTGTCATCTTCACAGTCATAAGAGGGAGCTTCTCACTCTTTTTAGTTCATGTATCTACACAACCTGATTAAGAGGTTGAAAAGTACAGCCAACTGCAAATTCCAGAGGATAAAAGGGTGGTAAATCAACCAAGATTAGGATACAACTGCACTGCTAACCTCTGTATAGCACAGACATAACAAACTAGCTTTAAATAAGCTATCCAAGTACAGGAAGTTGTGCAGGCACCACAACACAGAATCCAATGCATACTCACTGACTGTGTTTCTGAACTGCCTTTGCAAGACAGCAGCTCACTTGAGTTGGCTCTGCCAATTCCTCATCAGCAATTTCCAGCCTTAAGGCTGACGCTCCTCTGCATGCTGCCCTTCACCTTTGAGCACTGCTACTTTATACAGCCTGGCATTTGACACTAAATACACCTATCAGCAGCTATGCAAAAACCACCCCAAGTTACTGAGAACTCCAACCTATGTCCAACTGCCATAAAGTTGAACATCATTTAGAGCCACTGTGATGAATTTCCAAAATTACCTATTCTACAGGGAAAAAAATAAAAGGAAAGAAAAAAAAGACATCTGGAATCAAGACTGTGGGACAGACTGACTGTCTCTTTGCATGTCATTATACCCTGAATTGTAGCAGGCAAATGTCTAGGAAACAGCGCCAAGCAATACACTGTATTTAAAATATTCTGGGCAATTATTTTAATAGAACTTTAAAATGTCCATTCTAATGGAAAATTGTCTCAGATTTAATCCGAGATCATGTAGTTTTGCTTAATGAGAACTCAATTTTAACCAAACCACGTTGAAGGTATGCAAAACAGAAGACAAAAAAAGCTGAAGTTTACCACTTAGCCTAAGAAAAATATCAGGTTATCAGTGATATATATATTTAATACAATACAGAGTAACTGTACATTTTATCCACAAATACACGTATGTTGAGGAATGCAACTGTTAATACATGTGATGTTTAAATAAAACAGTTACCTCTTCTTCATGCTGAATGCTACTCTTCCAGGCATGGTACAAGCCCACAGAGACAGCCTTTAGCCTGAAAACTCAGTACAGAATTCCCAAATGAGCCTAAGCAGCACATATGACCAGTCAGTTTTTCAGAAGAGCTGAACACACTTTTTCAGATTCAAATCAAGGTAAGCACCTACATGCCGCAGCTTGGTATGAGCAAGGTTGGCTTTCTCCTTCATCTAAAGCCTGAGCTCACCCTGAGACTTCTGTCTCCCACATAACAGAGCCCTTCCTTTGAGGAATACACTGCATTTTGTATCTCTTTAGATTTAGACAGGCACGCAAGCAATTTTTAAGAAAGGTTGAGGAACAATGGACCAGAGACATTCAAACTCGACCATCCTTTCAGTATTCTCAACACTAGCTCAGAAAGCTGCCTACAGGAATCTAAAGTTTTACTTTCGGAAAATTATGAGGGCTCAGCATTTATGCACCAGCAATAACCAGGCATTTACAGCAGACACAGGTATTTATGGTGATTTATAGGCAATTAAAAATGTCAGCTTCCTGGTGAAGGAAATGTGTCAGAAGACCTTCTATCAGATGGTATCTGCAGAGTGCCAAATGAAACTCTTACGTGTTGCAGTTGGATCCAGGCAGCAGGTTTTAAGCCTATTTTAGGCACAGCAAAGAACACTGAACCAAGATGAAATATGGCACTTATGTCCTACAGTCTGACACAGGAGAGAATACAAAATAGTTTCATGCAGGTCCACTGCTCCCCATTTCCCACCCCCAACACACTGAATGTGAAAGGAAACAGCAAAGTGGGGGACGGGACAACACACGCTTCTCCTCAGGTTTTTCACAAATCACTGTGACCTTGAGTATCCAAAGCTGTCAAGGGCCCAAGGCTGAGTAGCAGAGCAAATGTGCCTCTTGGAAAAGAGAGAATCAGTATACAGACCCTCTGAGAAAACAGAGCGGCATTTCTTTCATGTCACTGGAATTTAACAAGTCCCACCTCAGATGGGAAGAGCCCCATTGGTGGGTAGCTGTACAGCTTTGAGAAATGGTTTCCCTTCAAACACCTGAAACACATGTCCAACAATCGCTCACATGCAGCAGCTTCACTGTATCACAGGCCCTACTTTCGACTGCATAACCAGATCACTTCATACATCTTGGCCTCTCTGGGACTGACAACACACACGTACCCAAAGAAGAAAGGAACTGACTTTATAAGAGAATCTTTCCAGTACATGGTTAGAAACAGTTATTTCTGAATTGGGCTGGAGAAATGCCCCCACCATAGCATACAGTCCACAGGAAACCTCAGGCTACTCTGTTTCATCTGAGACACACAGATAAATATAGCATGAGAGAGGAAGTTTTCACGAAAGCAACATAAAATTATTAATAAGAGATCAATTTACAATTAGAAGGCTCACCTAAAAGTAGTAACTGGAAATACAAAGAACAGCTAATACTTTTCCTCTGTTTATCATTCAGCACCTTACAGAAAGCATAGAAGAAACTTAAGATTTGTGTATTTAAACGCAGTTTATGTATGCTGCATATAACTGACACATGCATCTATAAAAGCAGATTTCAGAATAGCAAATTCATCTTAGAGGAACAATATACTTGAGATGTGATGCTGGGCTTCTGTGTTATTTCCACATTCAGATGATAGACTGAATTACTGTACCTCACTGTAAGATGATAAACGCAAGGAACACTGTATCAAGTCTCTATAAAACAGAAAGCAAGACAGCGAAAAAAGGTAGCTGGCAGTGACAGTACCTGATTTATTAGCCTATGTGAAGATATTATTAAAGGTTAACAGCAGACAGAATCCCTCCACAGAATATTCCCTCTTATTACCTTGGAGTGAAAGGAAGAAAAATAATGCTGAGGTTCAACACAAAACCTCAGAGCTCCTCCACTGCTAAAAGCCATCCATTACCACCAGTTCAAAACCTCCCTGCTCAGCCAGAGCCTGGCTGCCTTGGCCCCCTTTTCACCCATAACCCACAAGCACAACCATCATTCAACAGCCGTATGCAGTCTTCCAAGGTGCACAACACCCAGAGATAGAACAGTGTTGGCTCAAATGAATTTCAGAGGATGTCAGATCACTTCAGAGTGTTTTCAGGGCATGCTGTTGAAGCATACTTTTTGCTGCAGAAATGCAGGTGGAAACAAATGACCAGGATAATGCCCTTTCTCAAGGAAAGGAGAAACGTAAATGATAAACCCACTGGGGAAATCACTGTCTTGATACACTCTACCTGAAAAGTTCACTTCAATTCTCTATGTGCAGTGATGAAAAATTATGTTTAATCAAGGCCAGGTTGGATGGGGCTTTGAGCAATTGGTCTAGTGAAAGGTGTCCCTACCCATGGCAGGAGGGTTGGAACTAATTACCTTTAAGGTCTCTTCCAACCCAAATCACTCTATGATTCTCCTCACTGTACCACAATTCTCATTCCTATACATCCTGCAGTATTTTTTCTTAGCAAACTATATGTTACTACTTGTAATTTAAACACATTGCTTCATACTGGTTACCTTTCCACAGTAGTTCACACTTTTCTGCTGTTTATTCTTGGCACTGAAGAAAACAAACTCCTACAAATTCAGTTTTAGCTCTGATTGGAGTTTTGGCTGTGTGAACAAGTCATTGTAGGCTTCTGTGTGTCCTCAGACATACGCCATGTAGCTCGTTGCTCCCATCCTGCTCTCAGCCCAGAGTTAGTGCCTGCAAACTCATAGCTACCACCACTGCACTCAGTAAGGATGGGTTGACTTTACAGAGTGCTGGGCCACAACAGACAAGCCTGCTCTTTGGCAGCGCACTCCTGGAGCACTGGTGTTTTATGATCCCACTGTGCATAGCTTTGGGGAGCTAAAGCAGCAAAACAAAACATTAATGCAACTGCTTTTTCTCCATTAAAAGAAAACCCTAAAGCCCCCAGAAGCGGCTCACCAAGGAATCAGGGCCAGCTTAACGAAAGGGGTAGAAACATGCACCCTTGAAGTAAGGAGAAGAACCATGGCAGCTACAGCACAGGCTGTGCTGTGATGTGGAGTAACAGCAGAGGTCCACTCACAAGCTTATCTAACAGTTACAACTGCAATACTACAATGGAAAGAAAACCAACCAGGAGAGAACTCTGGAAAAGTTTCACAAATGCTAACCAGTCCAGTACTGTCAGCTGAAACTTGCTGGAAGTTCAGAGGAAAATTCCTGGCTTTTAAAACTCTTTAACCTGTCGTGTGCTTAATTGCACAGGCAGCCAGGTTGTCAGCAGCACCTCACCTATCCTGACCATGTGGAGCACTGCAGCAAGTCTCCTCCATCACACACAGGAGAAGATGTGGAGAGCTGGAATCTTGGGGCAGCTCTGCAGGAGGTACTCAGGGAGGCTGAAGGTCCTCACTGCAGGCTGAACACAAGGACTGTTCCCTCAGTGCATGAGATCTTTTGCACGTCTTGAAAACAAGCGGCTATTAATTTCTCTCCCTTCGGTAACATGTTGTCCCAAACCTTCTGAAGCACCTGTCATATCTGGGGAATCATCGTGCTTACCTACTTTACCGATGAGGACAGCGAGCCACAGCGAGGAAAAACAGCACACTCAAGGTCACTCAGAAGTAAGATGACCGGGATTCACAGTTCAGTACTTGATTTTCTAGACAGGACAGCTTACAAGCATGGGGTTGGTTATGCAGCAGCCAATTTTAACAAGCTAATACATATTTTGGGTAACTTTTACCTTACAACAGTAGCAGATATTTCAAAACAATTAAACCAAATATACAGATAACAAGAATCTCTGCATCCCGCCTAAGATTAGCTGAGTTACAGATGGGACAGAATGAAGATTTTACTAGAACTCCACAAAGGATTGTTTGGTCTGTTAACAAATGGCTTTGTCATCATCAACTAGTATCTGTATGTGCTGAAGATGCATTTATGATGAGGTTTACATCAGACATGTCAAAATGGGTAGTAAAACACAACACAAATCCCACAAACCAGCTATAAGCACCACACAGGAACTAGACATACAGAACCATAAGAACACTTGAGTTGCAGTTGATGTAGTTAGCAATGACTACCAGCATCTGGCATCAGAGACTTCAGGGGAAAGTACCAGAAACCACGCTGTGGGTGTGTTACGTGCACGTGGGAAGCCTTCTCCCAGCCCCATTCAAACTATAACTATCAGCTTACATCCTGACTCAGAAAAACCCCGTCCAATTAGAAAGTTAATTTTATCCTTAGCTGGTATGACTGATTTTATCTACAAACAGTCAAGATTTTACCGTGAACTGTAATTCTGACAGTGAAGTTCATCGTTAATCTCCAAATTAAACACACATTCCTCACCAATGTTGACAGACATTACACATACAAGTTCAAAGCACAAGGCTATGCATTTTACCGTGCATTTTAAAGTTGTTAAAAAAGCAAACTAAAAACCCACTCAACAGCCATCAGACAGTCCTTTCTATTTAAGTTAAGGACCAAACTACATTACCACTGTGGTAATAAGTGAGGGTAGCTGAGGCCTACAGAGTATGTTTAACAGGAGTTGATGCCTGTGTGACTGGCCTAACCTGAATCTCCCTGTTCAGTACCCTTAAAGAGACGTATCTAAAGGCATAAAAAAAAAAGGAAGCGCACCGAGTTATTTTCCCAGAAGCTCGTATTTAAAGGAAAAGGAGAATCCGTTTTCAGAGCAACAAGTTTATCAAAGCCAAGCAACTCCAGAGCTAGAGCTGATGCAGGCACAGAAACGCACACGCTGGAATTTGATGAGCCCGCCTCATTTTGTCCCACTAAGCCATTATTTTAAGGGACACACACATCCCTACCACCCAAACCTTCTGGATGAGGACAAGCCGCACACCTCACTACCGCCCCGTCCGCCCAGCAGCAGCCAAGTCCCGCACTGCCCCAACCCCGAGGGGCAACCGCCTTACCCGTGGCCGCCAGCCCGGCACCCCCCAGGCTCCAACGCGTTCCCTACCGCGCGGAGGAACTTTCTGTGGGCACAAACGGCGGACCCAAGGCTGGCAGGGCGGTAATGCCGGGCACGCCGGGCCGCGGATCAAAACCCGGCCCGCAGCGTGAGGAGGACGGGCGAGCTGGGAGCGTAACCTAATGGGCTCACCTGAGAGCAGAAGTAGGAGCCCTGAATGCCCAGCTTAAGGCAGGTCGGGCACTGCAGCTTGGCCTCGCTGCTGCAGCCAGCCGTCTCGCAGACGCGAGTCTCCACCGCCGCCATGCTGCCGGGCTGCC
>JANRGW010015650.1:0-10120 GCA_024733675.1 Psilopsiagon aymara
CCCCTGCCCACCGCACCGCAGGAGGGCCCCGCTCAGGGCTGTGGCCGGGGGCTCATCGGGGCCGCCCGGGGCATGCGGCCGCGGCCGTTGGCACCGCACTATGTGGTACATCATGCAGAGCATCCAGAGCAAGTACTCGCTGTCGGAGCGGCTCATCCGCACCATCGCCGCCATCCGCTCCTTCCCGCGGGACAACGTGGAGGATCTCATAGGCAGGGTGAGACCCTAGGCAGGGTGAGACCCCAGCCAGGCCCGCAGCGCTCGGGCAGGGGCTTAGGGGAGGGCTCCGCGGTGGGGCAGCCCATGCGGGAGCCAGTGCAGTGCCCCAGGGCTGCGGGCCCCTGCTTGAGCACCCATCGGGGTGAGGGGCTGATGAGGCTGGAGCCCGTCCTTGGCCCCATGGAGGGTGGGTCTGGAGCTTTGCCTAAGTTGAGGCAACCCACGGTACCAGCACATGCTGGGGATGGAGGGGTTGAGAGTAACCTGAGGAAAAGGACTTGAGGTGTTGGGTGCGGAGAAGCTCCCCATGAGCCGGCTTCAGTGAGCACTTGAGCCCAGAATCCCCCCATGTGCTGGGCTGTACCCCCAGAGCGTGAGCATCAGCTCAGGTTGGGGGGATCCTGTGCCTCTGCTGTGTGAAGGGGTGACCCCCCCTGCAGCTCTGATCCAGCTCTGGGACAGCAGCGCAAGAGGGACGTGGAGCTGTTGGAGCGAGGCCAGAGGAGGCCATGAAGATGCTGCAGGGCTGGAGCAGCTCTGCTCTGGAGCCAGGCTGAGAGAGTGGGGCTGGGGCAGCCTGGAGAGGAGAAGGCTCCTGAAGGGGAGACCTTATCGTGCCTTTTCAGTTCTTAAACAGGGCCTGTAAGAAAGATGGAGAGAGGCTTTGCAGCCTGGCCTGTTGTGGCAGGACGAGGGGTGATGGTTTTAAACTAAAAGAGGCGATTCAGCCTGAATGTGAGAAAGAAATCCTTTGCAATGTGGGTGGTAAAACCCTGGCACAGGCTGCCCAGAGAGGTGGTGGATGCCCCGTTCCTGGAGACATTCCAGGCCAGGCTGGATGTGGTTCTGGGCTCCCTGATCTAGTTGAAGATGTCCCTGCTTATTGAGGGGGAATTGGCCTAGATGCGCTTTAAGGTCCCTCCCACCCCAAACTGTTCCAAGATTCACCTCAGCCCGGGTCACTCCTGTGGGCATTGGAGTGCTCTGGCTGAACCTTATGGCTCCGGGCAGCTCCTGAGCTATTTTGGGTGCTGAGGCCTCTGCAAAGCATCATAAACCTCCTTGGAGACACCCTTTGAAAGCCACCGATCCCCTGGGTTCACCTCAGGGCTGTGTCCCACCAGGGATGCTCCAACACCATGCCAGAGCCTCACTGGTGGCTTCTGAACCACTGCTGGTGAGGCAGAGACCCCAATTCCCTTTCCAACCCCCTCCTCTGTGCCCATCCAGCCTCCCACGAGCCATTCCTTAAGATCCCCCTGGAGTAGAGAGTCTGCACATGAAGGATAACCAGCTCCATGGGTTGCACCAACCCCCTGGAGCACGCGGTGTCTTCAGGCATCATTTAGTGATGATGAATGAGCTAAACCCAAAGCCTGGAGCAGTGCATGGGCTGTTGAGAGCTTCTGCCCCTCGGGGAGCTCCATGCAAGCACTGAACCAAGCCCCCAGGCTGTGCAGGAGTGGTAATGACCCTTCTCCATTCATACACCTCCGATGGGGGGGCTGGAGGTGCATGGGCTGCTGTTTGGGTGGGAAGGGCCAGGCTGGGCAGGTTTGCTGATCCCAGCTGGGGTTTGCTGTGCTCTCCAGGGTGCAGATGTGAACTGCATGCACGGGACGCTGAAGCCGCTGCACTGCGCCTGCATGGTGGCTGATGCTGACTGCGTCGAGCTGCTGCTGCAGAAGGGAGCAGAGGTAAAGGCCTTTAAAGGATAAAGGCACAGTAAAAAGGACAAAGGGCCCTTTGAAACGGGGCTGGGACGTTGGGAGTCTGGGCCTGGAGCTGATGGGTTTCTGTGCTGCTGGTTTTGCGCTGGAGGAGGCGAGTGTGAACCTCAGGAGGTTCCATGAGGCCAAGGACAAGGTCCTGCCCCTGGGTTGGGGCGATCTCCAGCACGGGCACAGGTCTGGGAGACCTCAGAGCAGCTCCAGTGCCTAAAGGGGCTGCGGGAAACCTGGAGAGGGGCTTTGGATAAGGGCCTGCAGGGCCAGGCCAAGGGGAATGGCATTAGCCTGCCAGAGGGGAGACTGAGATGAGCTCTTGGGCAGAAGCTCTTCCCTGTGAGGGTGCTGAGGCGCTGGCACAGGGTGCCCAGAGGGGCTGTGGCTGCCCCATCCCTGGCAGTGTTCGAGGCCAGGTTGGACACAGGGGCCTGCAGCACTCTGCTCCAGTGGAAGGGGTCCCTGCCCGGGGCAGGGATTGGAGCTAGAGAAGCTTTAAGGTCTCTTCCCACCCAACACATTCCATGATTCTATGGTTTCGTGCCCCCTTGTGGGGTAAATTGGACCCGGGTGAAGGTTTCTGATCCCATCAGGGAGTGCAGTGTTTGTGCCTGAGGTCTTGGGATGCCCTTCCCTCTGGGAGATGGAAGCCTGAAGGAAATGAAACCTCTGTATTGCCTCATTTTTGGCACTTCCTTCTGGCTGCTGTTCAGGCTGGGGCCCCCCCACTCCCTGCCTCATCTTCCCATCCACTAAACTTGGGATGTGGGAATGGTTTCATGCCATGGAGCTTCCCCTGAACCCATCCTCCTCCCTCCCCTTCTCCTGCAGGTGAACGCTCTGGATGGCTACAACCGAACAGCCCTTCACTATGCAGCAGAGAAGGACGAAACATGTGTGGAAATCCTCTTGGAATACGGCGCCAACCCCAACGCCCTGGATGGGAACAAGGACACCCCCTTGCACTGGGCGGCCTTCAAGAACAACGCGGAGTGTGTGCGGGCGCTGCTGGAGAACGGCGCTCTGGTGAACGCCCGTGACTACAACAACGACACACCACTGAGCTGGGCTGCCATGAAGGGCAACCTGGAGAGCGTCAGCATCCTGCTGGACTTCGGCGCTGAGGTCCGGGTGGTCAACCTCAAAGGGCAAACACCCATCTCCCGTCTGGTGGCTTTGCTGGTGCGGGGCTTGGGGACGGAGCGGGAGGATTCCTGCTTCGATCTTCTCCATCGCGCTATCGGACACTTTGAGCTGAGGAAGAACGGGAGCATGCCCTGGGAGGTGACCAGGGACCAGCAGCTCTGCCAGAAGCTCACCCTGCTCTGCTCGGCCCCGGGGACACTGCAGACACTGTCGCGTTACGCCGTGCGCCGCAGCCTGGGCGTGCGGTTCCTGCCGGAGGCCGTGAAGCAACTGCCCCTGCCCACCTGCCTCAAGGAGTACCTGCTGCTGCTCAGCTAGGCCAAGGACGGGGCGCTGAATGAAGGATGAGTTTGGGTCGGGATTCATGGGTGCTGCATTCCCCTCCCCTCTCACTGATGTTCGTCCTGCTCTGCCCAGCAGGGACCCAGTGCTGCTGCTTGTGGTGTCTCTGTGCTCTCAGCGCCTGCTTGGAGGCTCCTGCCACGCTCTCCCTTCATGAGATGAACTGTCCCCTTTCATGGCAGATTACACCCCAGCTGATAACCTGTTTTTTCTGCTCTGATATTTGCCCTGGGGAAAGGAAAGCTTTCTAGGCATGAGGAGAGCAGGGAGACCCTCCTTTGGAGGCAGGAACACAAGAGAAGGTGTTCTCAGACCAGCAAATCCCATGGGACGTGGATCAAGCCACCTTAAATGTGTCTAATGAACCTGTGTGATGGTGCAGCCAGTGCCTTCGCTCAGCACTTGCACCCACACATGGCAACAGCACCCTGCAGATGGGAAGAGCTTGTGTGTCCTCATCCCCTCAATGCCTGGAAATGTGGTTTTCCTTTCTTTTCTCTAAGCTGTGTCACTGCTGTGGAGGGGAAGAGGGTGGGAGCACCCCCGAAGCCAACACTTGGCTGTCAGCATTGGGGGGACATTTCCTTCCCGCTCCAGAGTAGCTCCACTCGGAGCTTGGGATGCTCCATGCCCCAGAGCATAGGGTCTCCCCCCATCTGCCACCATAACCCCTCCAAGCTCTTCCTTAGCTTTGGTTTTCACCATTAACTCACTGTTTGTTGTTGATTTCGTGTGCGTGTGTATGAACTTGAGGAGGAGGAGCGAGGATGTGCTGGCAGGGGGCACCGGGCAGGACCCCCGCGGGCAGCGCCCATTCTCCCTCAGCTCCACCGTGTATCCATGGAAATAAACTTTGGAAAGTGCATGTATGTCACCCACTTGAGGCCGAGGAACAGCCCCACTCCTTTGGGGTCCTCCCTGAAGCAAGGAGGGTGCCTCAGTTTGGGGTTTGGGGGTACTGCTGGTGGTGGTCCTGTTCCTGGGCCGTGGTTGTGCCTTGGCAAGCCCTCATCCCACTGAGCTCTGCATGGGTTTAACCTCTAACCACAGCCTGAACCCTCTGATCCACCCTTCACCCCTTGGCTTGGGAAGGTTTTGGGATGCATCATCCTCTTGTGTGTGCATTCCTCACCCTGGGATCCTCCAGGAGAGCTGCCCATGCTCAGGGAAGGTGAAATCCGGTGCCTCAGCTGTGATCATTGCTTGAAACTTGAGGGGGAAACTCAGATTGGAGATGTTGAGATGTTGGATTCCCCCCTCTTACCCTGGGAGGTGACACCAATGGGCCCAGGGGTGCGTGCAGGAGCTGTGTTCACCTTCCCATGGGATGAGCACTGGAGGTTGGAGCCTGATCCACGTTTGCCACGAGTGAGTGAGGAGTTTATTGAAGCATCTTCATTGTGAATTGTTAACACTAAAGTGGTGTTCTTGGGGCTCTTGCTCTCAGCTCATTGTGACATCCCACCTACGTGCGGGGAAGTGCTTTTCTCCTTAAAAAGCCCATAAAATACCTAAACCACCCCCAAATTCACCCTCAGGAAACCCTCTGCTTGGGGAAAAGCAGCTTTGTGGCCACAGCAGCGGCTGCCCCTGGGGTATAGTGTTGCTGCCCTGGGTTACGAGGTGTCTGGGGCAGGGGAAGCCGTGCTGCTGAGCGCCTCTCAGATGTTGGACTCGAGCGCGATCCCTTTGCGTGTGATGTGCTCCAGGTGGGCTTTCTCCGAGGTGTCCAGCTCGATGTTGTACTTGGCCAGGATCTTCAGGATGGGGCGAAGCTTCAGCCACCACTGCTCCTTCGGGATACGGTGCCTGAGCGAGAGACAGAGAGCAACGTGATGGTCCTGCGTGGGGACCACGTGCATCACCCGCGGGCAGCATTCCCAGCCTGTGCTGATGCTTCCTGGGGCTGGAGCTCAGTTCCAGGGCTGAGGGATCAAAGGGGCACGTACTCGAAGTCCGTCTGCTCCTTGAGCTCGGTCAGGGGCTGGAAGACAAGGCTGCGCTTGCGCATTCCCAACAGGCAGGCTGAGTCCTTTGTGTTGGCGAAGATCCGGCCTGGGAGGGAGGGAAGGAGCAGGCTCAGGAGGGGGAAGCACCCCTACATCTGCAGGGGGGTCTTTGCATTGAGGGGTGGGAGCTGGGGGTTGCTTTTGGCCATACCCCCACCCCCCCATGGCAGTAAGGCAGAGAAACCCCCCCTTAGTGCAGCACCCACCATGCCGGGTGCATTCCTTGATCTTCCCGGTGATCCAGGCCACAGCCTTGGCACCCATTTTGGTGCCGAAGTTCCTGTCGAAGGGGGTCGGGGTGCCGCCCTGTGCCGGAAAAGTCAGAATCATGGAATGGGTTGGGTGGGAAGGGACTTTAAAGCCCATCCAGCTCCAACCCCTGCCACGGACAGGGACACCTTCCACTGGAGCAGCTTGCTCCAAGCCCCATCCACCCTGGCCTTGAGCATCTCCAGTCCCTGGTGACCGGGTCCCCCTTCCCTGGGGACCACATTCCTGTTGCCTGGGCTTTCCCTACCTGCTGCATGTGCCCCAGCACGTTCTTCCTGCAGTCAAAGACGCCCTTCCCCTCCTCCGAGTAGAGGTTGTAGATGAAGTCTGTGGTGTAGTTCTCATTGCACCGCTCATTCCTGCGCCAAGGAAGGCAGATGGACTCATGGGGGTGTCATGAGCATGACAGATCTCAGCTCTCCCCATCCCACCCCGGGCACTTACCTGAGCACCAGCCCCCTCTTCACCGTCGTCTTCATCTTCTCAGTTAAATGCTCCACGTTGACCTATGTAGAGCAGGAAACAGGCATTGGGAGGGCTTGGAAAGTGGGAATAAATACAGCTCCCACTGCCCTGCGGCTGCGGCAACACCCGGAATGGGGGCACACAGGGTGAGGGGGGGGTCCCCAACCTGCAAGTCGTGGATGTTAAAGCGTTCCTCATAGATGTAGACAGCATCAGCACCGCCCGCCAGCCCTGCCATGGTGGCCAAGTAGCCGCAGAAGCCGCCCATGGTCTCGATGATGAAGACGCGGCGCTTGGTCCCCGCCGCCGACTGCTTGATGCGGTCACAGGTCTGCGGAGGTGCAGGAATTGGGGTGGAATAAAGGGATTTAGGTGGATGCTGCTGTTACACGGGGAGGGGGGCGCGGGGCCGCACCGTGGTGATGGTGTTGAGCGCGGTGTCGGCGCCGATGCTGAAGTCGGAGCCGGGGACGTTGTTGGAGACGGTGGCGGGGATGACACAGAGCGGGATGCAGAGCTCCTCAAACTTGGCTCTTCCCTCCATCAGCTCCAGGCTGCCTGTGAAAGCCTGTGGGGCACAGCGTGTTGGTGCTGGTGTGGTGCTGGTGCAGTGCCGGCACTGCCTGCACCCACCACCCCATGCACCTCGAAGCCGCCGATGATGACCAGTCCATGGATGCCAAAGTTGCTGATGTTGATGCTGATTTCCTCAAAGTATTTCTTAGGCAAGGTCCTGGGGGGGGGGGGAAGCATCCGTGGCTGAGCCTACCCATGGTGGGGGGCTCAACCTGGGGACCCCCCCCATTACCTCTTTGTCCCCAGTTTGGATCCTCCCAGCCCCGTCCAGCTGCCGACCTGCTCCCAGCTGATCTCTTCTATCTGGGGGTAAAGCAACACATTAGAGGGGTACAGGAGGAGGATTTGGGGGTCCTTATCAGAGCGTTAGTGGGGTAACCCAGTGCTCCCCACACTGGGACCACCAGCAGAATGAACCGTGGTGGGGCTGGGGTTGAGCCTCCCCAGCCTGGAAGATCCCCTTTCCCTATGGGGCCATGGCTGTTGGTTTTGGGGGCCATTCCCTGCCCCCTGCCCCCCAATTTCCCAGGCTCCCACCTTGCCCTCGGCGAGCCCCTCGAAGCCATCGTGCACGGCCAGCATGCGGTGCCCGTGGATGAGCCCAATGCGCACGGTAGACCTGACAGCCGCGTTCATGCCGGCAGCCGGGGCACCCACGTTGAGCACAGCCAGTGTGTAACCACTCTGTGGGGGACAGACCCTGTGTGGGGGGGCTGTGGGGCTCGGGGGGGTCCCCATCACCCCATCCTTGTGGCTGTACCTTGGTGGAGGGCGGGCGGATGTGCGCCAGCAACTTGTACACGTTCCAGTTGTTCAGGAAGCTCCTGCAATGGGGGAGGCGGGTGAGGGACCCCGGGGTGGCCGCTGCTCAGGGTGCTCTGTGGGGTAGGGGTGTGGGTGCTCACCGGCCCCGCAGCTTCAGGGCGTCCTCAAAGCGCCCCTCATTCATTGCCGTTGTCACGTCTTTGGTCTGCAGGAAGCAAAGGGGTTTGGTTTGGACTGGGTTGGGTTGGGTTGGATGGGGTTGCATTGATTTGGGTGGGTTTGGATTGTTTTGGGTTGTGTTGGGTGGGTTTGGGTTGGATTGGGTTGGTTCAGGTTGTGTTGGGTGGGTTTGGATTGGTTTGGGTGGGTTTGGGTTGGATTGGTTGGGTTTGGGTTGGGTTGGGTGGTTTGGTTTCTGGTGAGTTGGTTTGAGTTGTGCTGGGTGGGTATGCACCATGTTTGGTTGGGTTTGCATGGTGTTGGGTGGGTTTGGATTGGGTTGGGTGTATTTGCACCCTGGCAGGTGGGATCGCACAGCGTTGGGTGGGTTTGGGTTGCATGATGGGTTTTGATGACATTGGATGGGTTTAAATTACATTGGATGGGTTTGCACCACATCAGTTGGGATTGCACTGCACTGGGTGGGATTGCACAGCATTGGGTGGGATTGCACAGCGTTGGGTGGGATTGCACAGTGTTGGGTGGGATTGCACAGTGTTGGGTGGGATTGCGCAGCGTTTGGTGGGATTGCACTGCACTGGGTGGGATTGCACTGCACTGGGTGGGTTTTCCTGGTGTTGGATATCTTGACATGGCATTGGGTGGGTTTCCACGTTGGGTTTGTCCCCTCTGGAGGCCCCGTCCCCTACTCACCACCTGCACACACTCCATCAGGGGCAGGCGCACGGCCTGGTTACCCGAGAGGCTGACGACGCAGGCGGGGGTGTCGGGGGTCCCCTCAAGCAGTGCCATGACGGCTTCAACCCCCATGCGGCTCCCCTGCAGGGACAGGGCTGGGATGTTACCCCCCCAGACCCCCCGGACCCAGATCCCCAAGGGCTGGGGGGGAGCTGCCTACCAGGATGCGGTCGAAGGCAGAGGGTGTCCCACCACGCTGCACATGGCCCAGGATGGTGACCCGGGTGTCGTATCCCAAACGCTTTACCACCAGCTGCAGGACAGGGATGCGTCTGGATCCGGCCCCACAGCAGCACCGGGAAGGGGCTGGAATAGGGATGGACCAAAAGGAGCTTCTCCCCCTGCCCCGCTCACCGTCTTGATGTCATCGGCGGTGATGGCTTTGCCATGCTTGTCAATGGCGCCTTCGGCCACGATGATGATGTTCAGCCTCGAGCCACCCACGCGGGTCTAGGGGGGAGCCGGGGGTGACAACGGGGACAGAGGCAGGGAGGAGTCACCCACCGGAGCCCATCCTACCTCCGTCAGCCTTCGGCACAAGTGGTCCTCCCAGTCATCCTCAGGGGGGGACTCGGGGATGAAGACCCAGTCGGCACCACAGGCCAGGGCGGTGATGAGCGCCAGGTACCTGCAATGGGGGGAAAGAGGCATTAAGGGGGGGGTTACCCTACTTTTTGGTGGGTGCTCCGGGTGGCAGCACAGGGACGTACCCGCAGTGGCGCCCCATCACCTCCAGCACAAAGGTCCGCTGGTGGCTGTGGGAGACATGGGTTTCATCCTTCATCCCATAGACCCGGACATCGGGGTCCCCCCCCGGTGTGGGGGACACAGGGGGGTTCCCATCACCTCTGCGCCGTGGTGGTGATGGCATCCACGATCTCCATGATGCGGTGCAGCGCTGAGTCGGTGCCGATGGTCATGTCGGTGCCACAGAAGTCGTTGTCGATGGAGCCCACCATGCCCACGATGTTGAGGTAACTCGACTTCTTCGCCTCCTCCACTGTGATCCCTCCTGTTGCAACAGTGGGACACCCCCTTTTCCCTCTGCATCCCTCCCCCAGAACATCCCCTGGGGCCAAACCTCCAAAATGGGGCGACCCCCCCCCCCATTTTGTATGTGAAAACTCCATGTTTTTTGCATGAAACCCACACATTTTGGTCCCAAACCGCCTTTCTCACCCCACAGAAGCACTTCTGGGGCTCACACACGTACCCCCTTTGGCCAGCTCCTCCAGGAGGCTGCTCCACTCGGCACGGAAGGTGTCGGCACCGGTGAGGCTGCCATCGCCGCCGATGACGCAGAGGTTGGTGATGCCGCGTTTCACCAGGTTCCGGGCGGCTTTGAGACGTCCCTCGCGCGTGCGGAAGTCCTGGCAGCGGGCGCTGCCGATGACCGTGCCCCCCTGCGGGATCCCGGCATCCCTGCATCCATCTGCCCATCCCTTCCCACCCCGCTCCCAGCTCCGGGGGGGGTTATTCCAGGCGCTGGGTGACACCGAGCCCCATCCACCACCGCGCTCACCAGTTGCAGCATCATGGACACGCTCTCCCATGTGGCCTCCTTGATGTTGTCCCCACCATCCACCAGCCCCTGGTAGCCCTGGGAGGGAGGGGGACACATGGACACGTGCATCCTGATGTTGGGAACATCCCCCCCCCGCTCCCAGCTCCGGGGGGGTTATTCCA
>JANRGW010015651.1:0-59198 GCA_024733675.1 Psilopsiagon aymara
ATATGAGGAAGAAATTCTTTAATGTAAGGGTGGTGAGGCACTGGAATGGGTTGCCCAGGGAAGTTGTGAATGCTCCAACCCTGCGGGTGCTCAAGTCCAGGCTGGACATAGCCTTGGGTGGCATGGTTTAGTGTAAGGTGTCCCTGCCCATGGCAGGCGGGTTGGAACTAGATGATCTTAAGGTCCTTTCCAACCCTAACTATTCTATGATTCTATATTAAAATCAAAAAGGAAACCCTACCTAATCACGCAGACTATATAACAAGACATAAGATGGAACAAACTTTTCAGTCCTGTTTGGTCTTGCCTTTCTAGAAATCTGCAGCATCCCCTGATTAGTCGTTTACTAGCTGCAGAAAGGAGAGGTGAGGCAAAACTGTAATTTAAGAAGAGTGCTTTGTAATTAATTCATACCTATTATTTTTATCTTGCTGTGTTGTTTTCTATTTCTCCTTCAAAAAACAACAAAATAGAGTGTTAGAAATAAAAGTAAGTCTAAAGGCAAGGATGTTGCTTTCATTTAATTTGGGGGTCACGGTAAGAAATGTTTTCATATATCCTAGAACTGATCTTTAATTACTGTCTTCTCTTGAGCAGCAGTTTGAGAAGTAGGGAAAGAGAACAGGTTTTCTAAATATTTTTCTGTGCACATCAAGTAAAATTTCCTTGATATCTTCAGACAGTTAAAGCATTAGGAAACCATGTTCAAAAAGGAAAAAAAACCCAACACATTTACAAAATTCAGAATCACATCAAAGGTAAATGTCTTGGAACTCATTTCTAAGCAAAAACATTTGGGGTGCTCCTTCCCAAAGGCTTTCTTCAGTCAAGACATATACAGTGAGAAGTCTTGGATACCTGCCCAGGCAGTCTGTGTCAAAGTCATCTCTGGCAGTCCTTATGGTGGAGGTTACAGTTAAATGTGAACTGATGCACATTACAGTTCTGACAGATGGAAATAGATACCAAAGAACAGTCAAAATCTTGCCACGTGTTGATCCATCTCACTCATCAAGCTCTAAATACTGCATTCAAAGTGGAGAGCTGTTCTGCAGACACCAGGTTGAGAAATCTTTTATGCTAAGAAGGAAAGAAAATCAAGTACACACAAGAAGATAATGCCAGTGAGGTCTGTGTTCTGCTTAGTCTGGTGAGAAGAATGTGATGTAGACCTGCAATTTCTAACAGCACAGCTTACTCAGACCAAGCTGAAGGAATGCTAGGTTAGTGCTATGGGTCCACATACATATGTACTTAGCATATACATACATATGGGTATGGTATGGTTGGACATGGACTTTGGGAGTTCTCTATAACAAAAAACTAAGTGTAAACATCTCTGCTCAGGCCTGAAAATGCAGTGCCACTGTGGAGGCTATGTTGCCTGACTGTTGCTTCTGTATTTTTTACTTTTGAACTATTCAGAAGCATGGCTCAGACACCTGACATGTAGAAACAAATGCAGCCAGAGCTCTACTAGTGATGGACACTACAGGATGAAGTGAGATGGATGAAGCCTGAAATTCAGAACTCTTTCCACTATGTTACTTGGATTCATAACACTACTTTTTGAATCTCTTACTTCATTCTGACCCTAAATGAAACACTGCTAGGACTTGTCAAGGGTCTAGAAGGAAAAGCACGAAAAGCAGCATTAGCATGACAAAAATTTTTAATCTGGAGGGCTTCTGTTAAAAAGCAACACACAAACACAGGGTCTCTGAAAATCCAGAAACCAGAAAAAACTCATGTAGAAAAAAGGGGGTGAAGATTAAAAACATTGGGTATTTCATGTTGGTTTCTTAAGAAGGTAAAGTTTATGTTTGATTGTGATAATCTGACTGCTTTCACTGATTATCTGTTTTACCCACTGTGACACAGATATAAGACAAGTTTCATGAAAGTCTGCTACTAAATAGGGAGGAAAGATACCAGGGAAGGTCCTGCTAAAGAAAAGCCTGAATCCTGAGCTCAGCATAAGCTGTTCTTGTTTGTACAGCCAGTGACCAGGATGCACATCCAGACCCAGCAAGCAGTGCACCCGTAGTTCAGAACTTGACAGGGTATACGCTGCCCCTTCTACAGCTGGTGGTTGTCATTAAGGACAGAGACTTGTGGTTTCAGTGCAGGGTTTGGTGGTTGAGAATTAGAAGTATGTCAGAGAATCATGATAAGCAGCACGGGACACAAATCTGGGAAAGCAGGATTTTACTAACTCTGTTGTTAGAGGGACAACTTACTAAATGTTCACATTAAGAAGCGTAGAAGGAATTTTGTAGCAACAGCACTGGTGATGACCATGAAAAAGCCTGCACTATTTTCCCACTATGATGAGGGGAAAAAAACTCTTTCAACTCTGAAAGAATCGTATTTCTATCAATAATTGAGTGAAATAGATTAGAAGGGACTATTTGAATTACTTTAAGGTAGTGTGCCCTCTTTACAAGCATGTTATGTAAATGCTGTTAATTTCCCTTTAAAACTCTAAAGGAAGGTAGAAGTATATTACAATGTGACGGTGGTGCCATCCACTATCCTAATTTTAATAACACTCCCTTGAAGCTCTCAGGAATTCTTTACCATTAAGGATGAGAAATTCAGAAATGGCAAATATTTTGTTCATAAAAAATGATCTCGAATAGTGACAGTTCATAATCATGTGAAGTGTTTCAAATCTGGGCACTCAAGAGAACTGACTAAGACACATGAGATTTTCAGTCTGTGAATCAGACAGAGGATGGAGTGACCAAGAAAGATTACAATCAGTATATCAAACAGGGAAAAACCTGGCTGGGTGATTTAGTCAACTGGCATCACATTTTTAAAACCAGCCTAAATGATAGGAACAGAGATAAGGGAGGACATGCAGCTTGTAGCTGCTCTTTAATCTGAGTGCTGCACCAGCTGCGCGGATATGAACAGTACCACAGAAACATATTTATGCATCAGACTTCCACTATAGCAAAGAGTCTGCTCAGACTGAAAACTGAAACCAAATACTTCAGTTGGATGCCTGTGGATTTTTATTTTGCTTGTTTTATTTCCAGATATTTAGTTTGAAGGATTTAAAAAATGAAAAATAAAGAATTTCAGGTCAGGATGAAATTTATACTTCAGAGGTTTTTGAGGCAAACTGACCTCTCAAAAAAAAAAATCAGAAAATTATTTTTGAGCCTTGGCTTTTTTAGATGTGTCTTTGTTCTGGTATGAAAACTTTAAAAAAACAAAAAGAAAAAAAAAAGGAAAAAAGTTGTCTTGAAGTAGCGGAGAAAAAAAAGCCACATTCCATTAAAAAGGGTCAAAATTAAGTTTATCAGCTATATTGCCTTCTGTCTTATTTTCTTCACCAGAAGTACTCAGTTTTGACTGTAAATCATGAACATTTCAATTTCTGCCAAGCTGCATTTTTAAACAGTTAATCCACTTAGGGATATTCAGATACTTTGGTATACCATAACACAGAGTTGCCCTATCAGATTAACTCATTACTCTTAGATTATGATGATGTTTCTAAAATTGCATCTATCCGTAACCAGATGTCTTATGATTCATATTTCTCCACAAGACTATTTGCAGTAGGAGATAAATGAAACACTAATGTTCCATATGTGACTAATATAAAAATAAATAATACAGCAAAAGGAAAAAAAAGTTGTCCAAATTCTGTGATGCATGAAACTGCTGAAGAAATGCACTTTTTCATGCAAAAAAGAAAGTCTGAAAATTTAAATTGTGAGAATCTCATCTCATACTGAAGAATCGTAATCAAGAGAAAATAAAGATATTTGGAGTAACGCATAAAATACAAGGCTGGATGGTTTGACGCAACCAGCAATTATAACAGAAGGAATTGATTCTTCCCTAATATACATACATTGATTTAACAAGGCAATGCTGGAAATGGAGCACAATACACCTTGTTAAAACCACTGGCTACACAAAAAAATAATATCAAGTATAACCTTGACACTTCAGTGTGGCTAAGTATAACTTAAAAAAAGTCTAAACTACATGTAAAATTACTGGAAAAAAAAAATAAGAGACCTTTTATATGCTAAAATCTTTTAGAAGAATTAATTTAGAAGAGTAGTGGGAGAACACTGCAGTTTCTTCAGTAGAAGCAAAGCCACGCACTGCACCACTTCTGCGAGTGATGATTACTGACAGATATAAGGCCACTGATCTTTCAGTTTGAAACAGGTAATTACTCAAAGCCGGAAAGTCAGTACATATCCTTTAAATCAGTAGGAATTGTAAAAAATTTAAAAATTGCTTTCTTATCGTGAACCAGTATTCAAAACAGATTGCAAAGTATTTTTCATGACAAGGGTGTATATAAATTTAGTTGAGTTCGAAAGGCAACAAAACCAAGGTAACTAGTGACCTTGCTGTACTTTAAGGGAAAGTGGGTCTGTTTTTTCCAAGCATGTTTGACAGCTCCTGTTCAAACCTTACAGTTAATCTTTGTTTTGAGATTTTAAGCAACATGATTGTGAACAGATGTGGTAACACAGCATTAGTAGCAAAAGGGGAAAAAATTGCTTTAACTTTCATAGACCCACTATATAACTGATTAAGAAAAGGCTTGAAGAGACCATCTGTAAATTAAACTTTGAAAAAATGAGAACCTCAACATATTTTCTTTTTGCCTTATTTTAAGGATGCAAAGGTGGTTTTGTGATTAAGGTTGCTTTTTATACTGATTTTTTAAAGTATTTTTCTTTCTCAAGTGTTTCAAAACTGTTTCAAAAAGATTGACTTAAAATATCACATTTGATTTTTTTTGTCTTTTCACACAATTCAGACCATCCAAAACTATCTCATATGAAACACAAAACAGAATTAAACCATGCAATATACATGTACTAAATAATGAAATATATGAAAAAGCATTACTTCTTTTCTCTCCTTATTTGAGAGAAAAGGAAAAAGTGGTGCTTCCTCTATAAAGCCGATCATAGAGATCACAGTCTGAAGACAAGGAGGAACGAGCTAAAGAGATCATGAATAGAAAGCTGTGATTCAGGAAGTCCAGCTTTTCAGGTAAAGACCCCCCATATCTGTTAAGGAAAAGCTTGAGAACTGCCTGGTACCTTTTCTTCTGATCGGCCAATTATCTATCCCAGATCTGGCGCTGACTCATCAGCTCCATGTCCTGTGAGACAAGAGGCAGTGTACATGCATCATAGTAGCAGGTACAGCTATTTTTCCCTGAGTTGCAAGACCTAGGGGTACATGCCTATATTGCAGAGACTTGATAGGAGAGTTTTTGTCAGGAAAGAAAGCAAGAGGGATCAGTGCACAGCCTCACAGAATAATTCTGATCACCAACGTATTGCCTACAGGTCACAGATACAGCACTTGGGTTCTAAACCACTGCAAATAAGAATACTGCCCATAGTAATTTCTCAACATGTGAGCAGTATAGATGAAGGTCAATCAATGACCCTCCAACTATCTTTAGAAACGTAGATATGAAAAGCAACTGTTAGGCAGGTAAAGGTCAACAGGTCAAGCCCATATCTTCAAGTTTCTCCCAGAGTATTCTTAAATCGATGTCGGTGAAACTTTGCCCTAATATTGCTTCATTTAGACTGATCTTGTTTTTGATTATTAAATGCCATGTGCTGGGATATCAGATTAAATAATGTGAAGCACTGCAATCATGGTGTCATGGGTTCAGCAGTCATTTTTCTCCTTCCTGGTAGCTGGTGCAGCGCTGAGTTTTTGACTTTTAGCCTGGGAACAGTGCTGATAACGCTGATGTTTTTAGTCACTGCTTAGAATGTTTTGGTCTGACCAAGGACTTTCTGAGCCTCATGCTCTGCCAGGAAGGAGAAGAAGCCGGGAGGAAGCAGAGATGGGACACCTGGCCCAAACTGACCAAAGAGGTATTCCATACCACAGCACATGATGCCCAGGATGGAAAAACTATGGGCAGAGACCTGGGAAGGTGGGGGTTTGCTGCTGGATTGGGCTTGGTATCTGGTGGTGAGCAGCTGTATTCTTTTTCTTTCCCTTTCTATATTTCCCTTATCATTATTATTATTGGTGGTAGCCGCAGTGTTTTGTGTTATACCTTAGTTACTAAACTGTCCTTGTCTCAACCTGTGGGAGTTGCATTCTTTCAATTCTCCTCCCCATCCCTCTAGGAGCAGAGGGAAGAAAGAGGGGAGAGTGAGTGTGCAAACTGTGTGGCTGACTGGACTTAAACCATGACACATGGGTTCAGATTTAAAAAAGCTGAAAACGCCATCTCTGTTGTTTCTAGAACTGCATAATTTTTTATCAGGACTGATTTTTGACAATATTTCTGAATGTTTGCTTTCTGGTACTTTGCAGTAAAATAATTAAAACTTGTCCAGTATAAGGCTTGATACTGGTCTGTCTTCAGGATTCTGAGAACTTGTTCTCTGACTTGCCTTACATGAATCTGGCAAGTGGCTGAAAAGCTACCCTTGACCTTGTTGTCGCAGTTACCTCCCAATACAAGTAACAGTGATACCTGCTCTGAAGGCACTTTCTGAAGCAGACTTAATTATTATGTGCTATATTAGGAAGTGAAGTAATTCTTGAAGAATTCCCTAGCCAGAAAAAAAGAGAGAAAGTCCACATGGCAATCAAAGCACATGACAGTGTTATCAATTGCTTGATTTTTCAATATTTAGTCCACTGCAGAAGCCTGCATATGGAAGCCCCACTGCTCCTCAGAAGTGGACTGAAGTTTCTCCATTCTGATGCAGGATGTTGTTTTCTAAGCATTTATACAACAGTTTAGTAAAGAGGAGAAAATGTGTGGCTACTTTTGATGCTGATGAAGGGTATAGTGACAAACTGACCTAATCAAAGGTTCATACACGTATGAGACCAGATGTATGTTTCACCTTCACAGCTATCTCTCAGTGTCTTGGTCACTTCAACAAACAGCTCTGGCACTGCCTTTTGGCAAAGAGGAACTAAATCAGCATCATTCACCTTGGAACAGCCGCAAACTCCTTGAATCTTGTGTATTTTTTTTTTCCTAAAGCAAAAGGAGCAGATCCCCTGGCAGTAGGACACAAACTGCTATCAATAACAGTATGCCATTCCTTCTCTGTGCTTTCAGCTGCGATACAGTTGGTGTTATGAGCAGGATGACCTTGTGAACCATCCATTTATTCCTTATCCTGCACTGCAGTCATGTCACAATATTGCGATAGTTGTCCTGCACAGCCTTCTTCAAACCCGCTATTTCTAATGTGGTTTCACTTGATTTACCAACTCACTGCTGCTGACGGGGTTAATTCACATTTCTCTTTCTAATCTCCTTTTCTCCCAAATACAGGCTTCTGCATCATAACTTATGTGAGTGCGTGCCAGATTTATCTGTTAACCAATTTAACACATTTAATTACAGAAAGCAAACTCAACAAAACATTTTATTAGAATAAGTCAGCATACAGACACGTACAGTGAGCACAGTGTGGAAGTTAGGTCCACAGAGGTAGCAAGAGAATAATAAAGTGAGAAAAAGATGAGGAGAAAGGACAAATAACAAGGTAAAGAAAGTTCTGAAGGTTTTATACAGTTACAGAGTTAAGTATGCAACTGTAAATAGATCATTTCCATTAAATATCTAATTTGAGACCAGAGCTCAGGAGACTTCCAAGAGTCAAAAAAGAGAAGGTGACCACAAGGGGAATTCAATTTACATAGAAGAACAGATAAAACCGGCCAATTATAAAGACCAGGTAGCACATATTTGTGAAAGGATGTTGAAGGCAGATAAAATATGGGGAGGATCTTCAAGCTGCATACAGAGACAAGGTGTTTGCTACACTGAATTTTCAAAATACAAGTCGAATGGCATTGAAAAACCACAAAAATACTCACATCACATAAACACAAGCCTGTGATCACAGTCACCATATATTGCAAGAAATAATTTTTTTAAATCATTCTAATAATGATAAAATGTACCTATTGAGAAATAAAGCATATGTATTCTTAACAAAGGACATGACACTACTCATGTTCCCCGCAGAAATTAAACTGTCCACAATTAAAAGAATTTCAGCAGAGAGGATTTCATCTACTGTAAATAAAGAAGCAACAACATAAATGAAGAGGCCTTGTTTATGGGAACTGTTCGAGAGAAGCCATGTCTTTTGATCAGAATACTACATTAAACAGAAATGGAACATGTATTAAATATAAGTGGGACATAGGTGCACAAATGAATTTAGGATCTGACACTATAGTAAATGAAGAGACAAATCTACTGAAATGGAATATAGACTGCAAATCTTATCTTTCATTCTTGGAAGATTATTCCTAATAGGAGTGTATGTCAACTATCTATAAGACTAAAACAAAAATATCCGACAGATTATTTATTAGAATTATGTCATAAACAGAATATCTATATTGAAATGAAAACATAACAGATTGCAAGGTCCATTGAAAGGATTGATACTGTAGAAGAACAACAAAACATGAAAATGGAAATGGAAAGAAAAACTATCAAAAAAGAAAACAGATGTGTAGAAGTGGCTGAGGAATATCCAAATTATAGTAAGCATCCAAATGTCATAAAGGAATTTATAAGTGAAATAATATGAATAATGTTAATAATGTAGGCATTTCAAAATAAATAGATAACAGAAGTATGTTGCTATATATGAAATTAAAAAAAGAATATGCACAAGAGTTTTTTGATATGCATGCAAATATGCATAGGCAGTTTTTCAGGGAAAATACATATATTGTTTACTGAAATTATCCAGAAAATGTCTTCTTAGAAATTATGCCTCCAAATTCTGCAATCCAACACAAAAATTTGTATTTACTAGACATTGTACAATGACAGTGGCAAATAAGGAACCACACTGTAGTTATCACAAGTTAAAAATTATATTATAAAAACCTACAATTCTGGGGGAAAAGTAAAAAAAATAAATTGCAATACCACCAACCAGAAGAAGGGAAAGCATCCACATGAATAATTGAAAGTCTGATGCAGTGGAAATTTCAAGAATTATTCAACCCTCATCTGAAGCTGTATAAAAACCCCAAAGCCTCCAATTAACCTTCCAGAACTATGCTAATCTATACTGCCAGTGCTGGGGTGCTAACCAACTGTCAAAATACCCAGTGCTAAATGCTATGAAAAGTCATCCTGAGTCAACCTTCTTCACATACACTGCACACATTTGAGATGCTTTCTCAGATAATGCAGATCTCTTTCACCTGTACCAGTCAAGTAATAATGTACTAATATTTCCAAAGTTTAAAGGTCTCACCTCAGGTGACATCTGTAATTGACTTTAGACTGCGAATCCAACTTCTGCCCTCTCTGGCTTATGAAACATAGTCCTGGACAGCCACAGACACTCACGCCCAAAACATCCAGCACTTAATTTGGAGAACAAAAGATTTCTCCTTCACACATGTTGTAAGAAATCCACAAGAGATGTTTCCACTGTTTATCATCAACCCTTCCATTCCTGGCTGAATTTATAGAGGAGCTGGGAAAAAAACATCTGCAAGGTCACTTGGGTGATGCAGACACTATATATTTGAAACTACACAGACTTTGGTCATCTCACTGAGCAGAAGCAGCTTTAGTGTTTTGTTAGATGATTGCCGCCTGTCAGTGCATAAATGCAAGATACCCACCCTCATCATCTGGAGTGATCAGCTTCACCAGCAGGAGATCGTGGGGGCTTTCCTTACAGAAGTGCTGGAGGCAAGCTGAATGAATTAGGATTTACATCCTTCCTGGCAGGACTTACCCAAAATAATTATGGGAAAACATTTCTCCATGATTCTATACCTCACTTATCAATCCCACATACTTTTTCCACATCTCTTCAGTATCTGCTTGCACCAGCAAGAAATGCTCAAACAACACAGGTCTCAGAGGAGGTATATTTGCATGATGCAAATTTTGCCTTTCCCTTCAATGCCTGGGATGGCTTACTGTTTGGAAAAAAAACAGCTCATGAATGAAGAACAGCTTATTGAAGCTGTACCTAAATGAAATACAGATAATGTTGATGGTCAAAGAAAAATCACTTTGAGGACTAGTGTTTATCATGCAGTTTGCTTTGTCTGAATATACACCATCTACTTTTCCTCAGCTCAGTCTGTAACTTTTGTCCATTCTGATTTTTCTGTTATAGCTTTACTGGTAGTTTAAAAAAAAAAAAAAAAAATTATATACCTGTACAAAACATTTTTCTTAGTCAACAGAATGGTTTCCCAGAAGAATCTTTCATCCCTGATTCAAAGTGCATTTCACTTAAATTCTAGTGGAGATGACAAGTACCAAGGCACTGATATCTTTCCAAAGTGACCTGAAACAAACAAAGATCCAGTCAAAGGAAAATTTTGTGCACCATACATCACAGAAGGAACATACCACACATGACAGATGTTAGTCATACACTAGAAAGTTCCTAGTGTAACCACTGCAGCTGAATAGGATCAGACACTTGAAAGCCACCTCAAACTGCAAGATACTTCTGATTTCATGTAAATAAAATCCCTTCTTTCTGCCTATAGTCTGATCCTTCAATAGACTGAATGATGGAAATCATTACTTATATTGCAATACAGTAAGGAATCAGGCCCTTAGCCCTACTTACTCCTTCAAACAGTAGGTACTCAGATTCTCTGTAAGTATCTCAGGACTGTAAAAAAGTGTAAGAATAGCAAAGAAGTTTGTATTTCTTTCTCGGCATACAGGGAAAATCGATTTTATTTCTATGTGACCTAATAAATGTGCATAGCAAAAATTTTATGTGGCTTTTTATTGCTTAATGTTTTACTTTCCAGATTATTTGGTCAGTGGTTGATTAGCCCAATTATACACAGAGGTATTAAATCAGCTGTTTAGTAAGATTTAAGAAGTTTATTAGTCTCCTCAGTAATAAAACATTTGCCTAAATATAAATGTATGATGACTTCCAACATTTAAGCAGTAGGTAAGGTATTCAGTCTTTCTAGATGAGCAATATAGTAGCTCAGTAAATCACTGAAATATGTATTTGGTAGGAGAACAATATGGAAAAGAAATACTAACAAATAAGCTTTTTTCATTCAGAAGCAAGTCCTTAATATTGTTAAATTAAGTTATCATTGCTGAAAGAAAATTAGTAACCAGCATAGAAAAAAAGTAGTAAGATTTTCCTGAGGTATATAATTGCATAAGATTCACCTTATTCTTTTTCTCTGACGCAGAACAGTAGCTAACCATTTCTTAGCCTTGGCACATATAATTCATATTAATGTAACAAAAATAGCTATAATGTTTTGCTCTCTCTTTTTCTTGTATTCCCTACAATGCACCACTGGTGGGCAGCAGCCAAGTGCAGTGTGGGTGAGAGGGACTGTAACATCAGAATGAAACTTTACCAATCAGTAGAAAAACTTACATAAACCAGAGAGATCACATTGTAAGGTAAGGAGGCTCTTGCTCCCAGATGTGTCTCTTCAAAAATTCGTCACCCTGCTCGCTAAAAGTTAGGCTGGCCACTGAACTAATTAAGAAGTGATATCACGAATATCAGAAAAAGACACTAAAGCAGCAAAATTTAGAGTAAACCAGCAGTGATTTAAGTCACTTCAGATGGCACAGTGCCTTCCATTTTTAATTTTTTTTTTTTTTTCACAAAAAAGATGGGTGTCATGCATTGGCACGAAATTACTGCAATAGTGCTCTGAAGCTGTTGTCGAGTCCTAAAATTAAGAATGCAGGAGAAATCAGAAAACGAAAAATGTTTTGATGTTGCATGATTTCAAAGAAAAATGGTGAAAGACAAAACACACTGGCATACCAGGTGTTGTGGTCAAGAAAGGTGAGGAAAATTCTCCTACTTTTGCCACTGAAGTGATGTATGTCATCAGGGAAGCATTTGTTCTACATATTTAAATTGAGAGCTTTACTTGCTCAGTACAAAGAGGTCCAGTACTTGAGAGGGATTTCTAGGCATCACACCAGTGTCCACAGCCGATGGCAACAACTGCGTTAATTACCTCATATCATAAGCAATTATTACTTATTACTATAATAATTTTTTGGGGGTTTTTTTAGTTTTATTGTTGCTACTGATTTGGGCAGAACTGAACTTGGAGGGATTTAAACAAAAATCTGTTATAACTGTGTGATAATAGTCTCTTCTGCAGCTATTTCATTATGCACTTCTCTTTCATTCTCAATCTCCCATTCTTAGACCACATACAATGGCGACAGCCCTCTTCACCACACTTTACTGATGAAGATGTTCGTGATACCTCCCTTGGCCCTGTTGCAGTGGCTGCAAATAGAATTTCCTCCTTTTGTCTAATCTATGTGAAGATGCATTTTTCAAGTCTTAGTTGCTTGAAGCAATCCAAGGCTTATGAAAGCTGTCTGCTTAGAATTGAGTTTGGTTGATTGACATTAGTATCTGCAAGGTTGTTAGCTTCAATTGAAGCTTTTGGGGCATTCATTATAAGTAACTCTGTGTCTGGACAAGTGGGAATTAACACATCACTTTCTCTTGCTGTCTGGATTTTTAACAGTATCTCTGTCTTCTGATCTCCTGAAGCTTAGAGAAAACTAGTCACATTTGGTTAAAATCAGCAAAAGAATTCAAAGTTTTGGGAGATAGAGAAATGATAAATAGGCAGACAGGTACACATCAAATCACCCATGAAACTCATCAAGGTTGAAAATTGCTTGTACCAAGAAAATTTCAGTGCACTGATGAATGTTTCTATTGTGGAAACCCAAGAGATGGAAAAGTCCTGCTAAATGCAATTCCTGGAGACTCTTCCTTCTTGCCTACTCTTTGGTTCCCTTTAAGCTAGATCCAGTTCCAGGTCCAATTCTTGAACTCATAAGGCGAGAGTTTTCAGAAGAGTTGAAAGAATCCAAACCATCTCTCCTCCCACTGGGAGAACTCGTAATCATGCAGTACTCCAAAAATCATAGGAGAATCTATGGTGAGCAAACCTCTGAGGCTAAGTGCTAGATCTGGAGGATACAATGAAGAAGGATAGTACAGTTCTCCTTCTGCTACAGCTGCTCTGAACAGCTTATGGTGTTCAAAGTAAAAGAGTCTACTCTTGATGTTCTTTTGGCAGCTGTATTAGCCTCAGTATGTTGAGTGACGGTGCTAAACTGTCAACATTTGACTAAAGTGCTCAAGTGAGAAAAATTTCAATACCTACCTCTGCCAAAAACTGCAAGTAATATTTCATAGGGAAAAAGGGTTTATTAATCATTAGATAATTTCTCTCAAATCCAGTATCAGTTCTGCTGTGAAAATAATGGAGGGATGAAAACTGTTTGAGATAAAATAAAAGTCAGAGCATCATTTCAAGAAGCAAATGCAAGAAATCTAACATATGGGTGTAATTGCTATTTTTTCACATAAATAAGCATTTAAGAAGCATGCTTGAAGCAGACGTGCATGAATACTTTTTGTGGGAACAGTATAATTTATAATTTTTCCCACCACCAGCTCCCCATTTTCAGCTCATAACAAGCATGCCTGTTATTCAGGCACTTATACACATGGGGTTATTAGATCTCTTACAAAGTCAGGGAGGGAGCTTTGGCCCAATTGTATTTGTCTTTTCTGGGATCTTCAAGATGGGACATTTCTATATCACTTTTTTACAAAAGAGTATAACTGCAGCTGCAATGAGTGTATGTCACCTTTCTCCCCCTATTTGTCTTAATGATTATGTCTTGATCATTCATAACACACAGTTATACCACTCCAGCACTCCATGTTAGCATGTTCTTTTCCACTATAAGTTGTGTCTAGCTCTGGTCTGACACTGAGAATGGCTTTTAAATACAGATAAAGAAAGAAACTAATAAATAAACAAATAAATAAAAGAAAATAACAACAAAACCAGCAAAAAAACAAACAACCTACATGCACACACATAAACTGGAATACATACAAGAAATAAGTAATATTGCATAAAATAAAAAAAGAAAGGCACATAGAGGAAAGTAACAACCCAATCTATTGGTCACTTCTCCTGATTAAAAGCTTCCACACTTCCAGATTTTGTCTGCATCCATAGCTGACACATCACTTATGTGTCTGAGGCCACCCCAGCAGAGGCACAGTACTTGAGTTCTTCCAGAAACAGAGTGTACCACCTGAGAATGGCAGTGCACAATTGCCTGACCTGTGGGCTCCCACCATCCTCTCCGTATCATCTCAGCAGAGAAGCTGGTTACCAGCTAAATTCCCTCTTTAACTACAGTGGGGCAGAATGAGGTGCCTGCTGAGCCACATGCATAGGCTCAGAAACTCCTCAAAACTGAAAGAAATGCATTAGAGAGGGAGTTATAGCTATTCCAGAAGACGTGCTACCCTAGCTTATCCCTCCCATATATCTGAGATGTTCTTTCTTGAGTTTATAATAAATATAATTCCTGTGTTAAGGGATTTAATGCCTGCTAAACAATTTCACTTATTTTTGCTACTTAAACTTCTGATTATATTCACTATGAACTATTGGACTTTCAAGTTATTTTTGTCTTGTATCTTATTAAACACAATAGGTGCATTAAATGTGATTTCCCATAAAGAAGGATAAAGTTTACAATAGCTGATATTCATCTACAGTAGGACAAAAGTTAATCATGAGCAACTATGCCAAATTGAGAGAGTATGTGAGTTAATACTGTACGGTAACTGTGATTTATTTTTTTTAAAGAGATAGCTTTTACTTGAATAGAATGGCTAAAGTGAGCTCCATATTGTAGGATAAACTAGTGCTACATTTGCAAATTTCTCATCAAAATAAATCTGTACCCTTCACTTTGCATGGAAAGAGACAGCTGCCTCCATTTACTTACTACAAAACATAGACAACCTAGAGCTGAAATAGTTACATGGGGGTTCCTCATTTATACATTTCATAGAAGTTGGATAACTGGGATTTTTTCAATTTTTTTCAAAGTAAAAATTTTGAAATTTTAGTTTATCTATATGTGATTATTAGTTTTCATAGAACCATAGAATGGTTTGGGTTGGAAGGGACATTAAAGACCATCTAGTTCCACCCCAGCTGCCATTGGACAGAGCCAATTTCCACTAGACCAGGTTCCTCATAGCCCCATCCAACCTGGCCTTGAGCACTGCCCTGGGTAACCTGTGCTAGTGTCTCACCACCCTTATAATGAAGATTTTTTTCCTAATAAAAGGAATTAGTCATTCTGTGTGAATTACAGTGATATAGAAATTCTTCACTGTAGTATTTTGAGAGCATTCATTTCCTTTCTGTAATATTACGTAATATTTCTGTAGCTTTCTTTCTATTTCCATTGCTTCTAGACCCATGGTATTTCAGTTCTTCTCGTATGGCAATTTAATCTTCCATCATGTAGACACCACCTCATGTCTTCTTTATATTTTATCATTTTAACATATTTTGTTTCATAATAAAAGCATTCAGTAAGATCTGTGCTTTAAGAAACTCCCTCAAGCTTCAAAGGTTCTTCTCTTTTTATACTCTGGATCTATTATAGTGAATCAATTATTCTCAAAGTCTTCTCAGAGACTTACTCCTTCTTGGTGTCAGTATAAAGCTTTAGGGCCCCTCCTTTTATTTTGCTGTATTTTTCCCCCTTAATAAGTGATTTTAACTTTCCAGTTCTTCAGGAAGCCTCCATTAGTTTCAGGGATCAGAATAGTCCATGTGTTAGACCAGTAGCCTGATAAGATTTATAAGGGTGCCATATTTCCTTTCCACAATTTCTATATATTTTTTTAAAAAGAATCAGCCTCTGGCCCTGATAGCTACAAAGAAAATTTGACTGGATACAGAGGTTCAGTCTGAGTCTGAAATTTTGAAACAAAAGCTTTAGGACCTTGAATTACCTTCCTGTCCTCCTCTGAGTCTAGCATTTCAAGTATCTTGCTATGATGATTAAAATGCCAGCATTGCTACAATCATAAAATTACCTCTGCTGAAAGTGCAGAGAAGGAAGAGAACAGACTGTGTCATAAAAGCCTTGTACTATGTGTGGCGCTCAGCCTGATGCCACTTGTGGATGATGCTCAGAAGAATGTCAGTACCTGTTCCGTCTCATGATCCCTAGGAAAAGGTAGAGGGGGAAAAGCCATAGGGAGTGTTTTGCAGAGCTCACTGGTGTACATAGGCATATATGACTTTTCACCAGATCGGCATTTTCCAAGTGACATTCAGACTCAGAAAACAGTTATTATTGAATTATTTTTTATCACTTTTCTTTACCGTGAGCTTGGAAATAGTCTCTTTTGCAAATTTCACAGAGCCCAGAGACGTTAAGCATCTGTGTACTGTAACCGTATCCTGAACCATACATACTTGCTGGGTGGGAGCAAGCCTCAGGAGCCTAGCAAAGTACATACCATCATATTTCTAACATCAGTAACTAGTGACATCCCAAAGAGCTAGAATTTAATTACTGGAGAAAATCTGGGATGGTACCACAGTTTTCATCATCTCATCTCAGACTCCAGCCCTCAAGAGCATATGGGCCTGAGAGCAGCTTTGGCTTTCTCTCCCAAACAGCACTATGAATCAGAACTTATTTTCCTATAGGAAAAGTAGAGGTACTGTGTTTTGAGCAAAACAAACCCTTTACTTTTTCCTCTTCCTTGTTTTGACAGGGTTTGCTGTTGATTTGGGATTTTTTAAATGAAAAAAAATGAGGTAAAACAGTCACATAATTATGTTTTCCATCAGTATTCACTGTGGATGAAGATCAAGATTAAGAAATTGTGCATGTAGTCAAATTTGCATCATGTGATAAAATCCCATTTAGCTGTGAACATACTTTTTTTTATTCTGTTTGGTCAATGAATGCCAGCTGTATGGAGCACAGCAGACCAAACTGAGATTATGACATCATAAATACATATAGAATTACTAATTTCTGTACCATGCATATCTAAATTTAGGTAAAATGCACCGAACTTTAACATATATACCATTTCTTCCAGTAAAATAAACTGAAGATTTCTCATATTTAATGTGAATATTCTATCATGATATAAAATTTGATAGTAAGTCACTTTCAGCCCAACTGTTTTCTTTCCTCACTAAAGATGCCTTTTTTAACTCATTTAACACCTAATTAAATAATATTGCCTAGCTTAACAAAAGACTAATACCAAGAATATCTTGCAAGAGATTCTTATGATAATGAGACCTGAGAGTGATTAAAGACATACATAAGAATTTCCAGTCTATCTTGAACTATCATATTACTGCATGCAGATTAAGAAAATTATATCAAATTTGCATAACAAGTACAATCACATATATCATAGTCATCACCTGTTGATGTTTGCTGAGGTGTGAGAAAAGAGATACTGCAACTTTTGCCTTGCCAATATCTGGCTAGACATTTATCTGCATTCCTACTAAAACCTTTCTTACACTATGTTAAACCAAATCAGTGAAATATCTGAATTGGAAAAATTAAACTTCTTCATTAAGTCAGATTTCCATATCAGTACAGAAAGAAAAAGTTCATCTGCCCTTTTTCAGAGATTATATTTTGATTGCGTATCATGAGTCTACTTTGACATGGATCACAATGATGCTTAAAATCTTGTACAGTCTAATAAATCACAAAGTTAAAAATGCTCCTGCAACACTAAATGCTGTGCACTTTTTGCATCTCAGCAGTACTATTTTTCAAGCAGCATATCAAGGAAATCTCTCAGCTTGGGAATGAATTTATTCTCTAGTTTCCATCTCAGCTAGAGCTTTGAATGTCCTAATTATCTAAGGCATGCCTACACTAATAAAAGAGTGCAGCACCATAAGTGCAGACTTGCTGAAAAGAGAATCTACTAAACAACTCACTGAGTATTAGTGGTTACAGTTTGTTAGGTACACACCTGTAATGGACCTTCGGTTAGTTTTATCCAACATCTAGTCCTTGTGATAAAGCATGGTAGGTGTTTATGATGCCAAGATCCACTTCAGATCCACAGTAAAATTTTAGTTTGACATAACTTAAGTCATAAAAAGTCTTAAGGAAAAGCAAAGATGAGTGTAAAACACCTACTCATAAAAGGATGAGTATACTTTTTTTATCACAAGTAAGTTAAGACATTCTTTGCAGGAAATCAAGACTAAAACTTTGTTTATATACTTAAAACCGGATATATATAAAATATATATTATTCCAATACTTCTGACGATTACATAGTTGACTGTTACTGAAACATCTGAGATCTTCATCTGTGTTCTTCAAAAGTACTTTGTAAGACTCAAATAAATATTTGTCCCTTAAACAGAAAGAAAAATTGACATTGCATTAAATATTCTAAGCCTAAATATATATATATGCTCCTGAAAAATAACCTTATGTTAGGAAAATTCAAACAGCTGAATCCTTATCTTATTACTGTTCAGTACTGCTAGCACTGCTCCTGTTTAGAGTTTAAACTGGATATTTAAACCTGGCAGCGATGAACAATTAAACCGTAGCTTAAACATACATGTGTTAACAAAGTAAATCATACAGTTCATTTATGATCTCTGCTGAAGAATATATGAAAAATCACAAATTCTCATGTCTGACCTACTGTGTTTGTGTTTCCCCTCCCTGAGAACCACAAGGTCTTAAACAAGACTTCTGTAACAAGCTTTCTTGTATCCTGTGTTAACAGTGACTTAGCAGTGCGACACGGAAAATACTACTAAAGGCATCTAACAGCTTAGTAAATGAGAAACATCTTTCTGAAGATGTCAAAATGTCAACATTTTCAGAATCCCTCTACCCTCTCTTTCTGATGGTACGGTCTGAATGACAGAGAAACAGAGCTACAGAAACTTAGGTGGGAAGAGGCCTCTGGAAGTCCCCAGCAGTGCCTCCTACTTGAAACATGACTAACAGCAACAAAACAGATCAGGCATAGATTTGTACAGCTATGTCTTGCAAACTTCTTAGGACAGAGCATCCACAGTTGTTCAGGAATGCCCTGTCCTAGTGCTGGACTAGTCTCCTAGTGCATCGGTACTGTTACTTTTAGCGTGTTCCCCTCCACATATCCTGATATCGTCCTGCAGGTGGTGAGATGGCATCTCTGCCAGTGCTCTGCACTGCTCAAACTGCTTTAGCCTATCAGTACAGTATCTTCAATTGTATTGATTACAGCTTAGTCCTCCACCTCCTTTTCTTCATCATTCTTGATATTTCATTGACTACTGCATTGTTGCTTCCCTAAAGCTAGTGTTCTGTCTCTTACCTGAAAGGTGGTGAAGGAAACCCATTTAATTTCAACTGCTTTCTATTAGATCATGAGATTTTATGCTGATGGACGTACTGCAATTACTGAATCAGGGCCAGGGTTCAGTGAGTATGCCTTAGAGACATTAAGTAGTTAAGTACTACTACAGATTGAGGAAGGCTCCTCATACAATTAATTGCCTTCGCCATAAAAAAAAAAAAAAAAAAAAAATAGAGAGAAAAGGACTTCTAACTTAAATTTTCAGCTTCTAATGACTGTCACTTGTTACCCATTTTTCATACAGGTTAAAGAGCTGAAAATCCTTCCTGCATGCATCTCCCAAGTTTGCCTCCCATCTTCATCTTTGGAAGAACACAATAGATAGAGATTTTACTACTCCCTTCATTTCAGGAAATATACCCAGGTCTTGAGTCATTCTCCTTCAGGTATATGGACTGTCCCCTGCAAGGCAACTGCACTCTAACATTCCTCTTGCTATCCTCCGTTTGAAAGCAAAAAGTTAATGGTGGCCGACATACCCATGGCTAGTTTCAACAACAAAAAGGCATTAGATTAGATTAACAAAAAGTCTTTGTAAGGACTTTAAAAAAAGGTTTATAGAATACATTCCTGTTAGGAAAACAAAGGTGGCTCCTCCTTCCTTCAGCAGTACAGGCATGTTTTCTGTCAGATGACTGTCAGAGAGATTTAAGCAGAGTTATCCAGGTATTGGTTTCTAGCCTGGATGTGCACTAATAAGTCTTGGAAAAGTCTCGAGAGCGGCTTGGCTACAGAACATTTAGGAATCACAGGGGTATTTTGGCTTTGTACCTATGAATGACAAAGCACATACAATCAGTGTGAAAGACATTCCATTTCTGTGATATAAATGAAATTGCAAAAGGAAAATAATACAACTTCTTCCTTTCCCACAAAAGCTGTGACATTTGATGCCAGAACGCTGTAAGGATTTTGTTGCTTAAATAATAACCAGTTACAGGGATCTGGACTCTGCAACATGTTTATTCTGATATAAAGCCAAAATTTTTTTCTGAAAAGCTAGGAGAAATTCTTCCTTTTCCAAATGAAGCAGTTAACTGCCCTCTGCCTAGAATGGTCGTAAAATGATTATTTAGACAAGGCCATGAGAAAGCAAAAGAGGAGAGCCCTGTGGGCTTCCATATCTCAACAACAAGGACAATCCATTCTCTTCCCTATACCAACCAGCCTTCTCCCTGGGTGTCGCTTAGGCTTGGTTTGTTCCAACACGGGCACAATGTTTGCAGATTTCTTCTTCCTTATTGCAGCCTTGCTAACATGTTTGCACTTTCAAGGAGATGTTTTCATTTTCATCTTTAACATCAAATTATGAGGTTTAAAAGCAGTTTTTAAAATGGAAACTTAAATGTCATGCAAAATTCTAGAGGTAGTGTCTTGGCTGAAAATTTTTTACAAACTCCAGAGTAAAACCAATACTTAAAGAATTATGCCAATCAAGCAGCTACCTCTGGCATTTTGTGAAGGATGTCATATTTTTAGCAGTCACATAGTCTCACCCACAAAACCAGTTCTGTAAATCAGGTCACTTTAGGGAATTTACTTTTCTTCTTCACTCAGCCATCACTTGCACCATCTAGAAATCTAAGTCCAGTTTTGGACTCAGAAAATAAAGATGTTGATTGAATGAAGTGGGTACAGCATGGACACCACCAAGATGGTCAGATGCTGGCACACTCGCCCTTTAAAGAGAGGCTGAGGCAATAGCATTTAATCAGTACAGGGAAAAGACAGTTTTGAGAGGACCCAATACTATCTTCAGCACCTAAAAGAAGCTTTTTGAGGAGATAAAGCCAGAATCGTCTGAGTGGTGCATGGTGAAAGGATGAGAGCCAAAGGCATAAATTGAAATAAGTTCAGTCAAGCAAAGGCTATGCAAGCCTAATCCTTGAGCATTTCAAGGTTTTCAAGACCAGATAAAGCCTTGAGCAACCCAGTCTGACCTCATAGATGACCCTGATTTGAGCAGGAGGTTCAACTAGAGCCCTCCTGATGTCCCTTCCTTTTTGTGTTATCCTGTGAGCCTGACATGCTTTGTTGTGACTTAGATGTAGCTTTGTACAGCTTCATCTTAATACCTCTTATCTGGACATAAAAAGAATAATTGTACATGAAACTGACATCTGATGCTCAATGGTTACACATACATTGTTCACAGAGCATTTTTTCATCAAAGTAAATTTGGTTTCTGAAAAAAAAAGATCCACTCTTAAAGGCAGAATATGCTATATTCCATTTAATATTCAGATTTAATTCCAGCTTTGACCAACTTTTCTATTACCAGAAATAACTGGATTCCTGGTTTATGTGTCAAGAGTTGCATAGAAAACTCAAACATCACCACAGATGGTGGGTATGTTTTTGTGGCCATTTGTAACGCAGTAGTTTGTGGGTCATGCCACAGTAAATGGGCATCTGGAATGGCCATTAAGGTTTGACAAAATTATTACAGATTTTTAAATGATGGTGGGAGTGGGTGGGTTAGAACTTAACCTCAGTAATAAGATCCATCCATAATTGGCAGAGACTATAACAGTACCGCAGCTGTGGCAAACCGAGAGTGAGGATCCTCCACAGTGATAGAAGAAAATAAGCTTGCTAAAGATCCTCTTAGAAGAGGAAAGCCCTGAATTAGGCAGGCCATGAAGGAAACTGAGTAGCCTTTGCAGAATAAAGTCTTTCCACAAGTAAAAACTGACTAGGAACAGACAGAGAAAGTAGGAATACATGGTCAGTTTTCACTATGGAGAGAAGTAATTTTTGCTGTTCAGAAGTGTCAGTACTGGAACTATACTAAATCTGTTCACAATTGGCCTAGAGAAGATGGAAAGCCCTGAAAGTAACTAGTGGTTTGCTGCTGCTGTTTCCTGGCAAGCAGGTGGTACTAGCCCTTCTCTCCTTCATGGCCATCACCTGAAGACAGCATTCTGGCACTAATCCTCTGGTTTTACCCAGTAAGGGTTTTTTAATAGATCATATAAAGATACAAACTGTAGGAGACAAAAAACAATCTTAAACTTAAGCAGACCCAGACCAGAAAAGAAATAAAATGGAAAAGATGGTCCAGTATGTATGCTTCTGCACAGTAATATTTCAATGCACGCTTTTTTGCTGTTTCGCCAACTTTTCTACTTCAGCCATGCAAAATGGCTTCGGTTGGCAGTAAGTACAAAATAATAGAATCCAAGAACACAACAACCATTAAAACCTCATTAAAAAAAAAAGTCCTCAAAGAACCAGAATTGTAAGTCAAACCCCATCAAGGCAACAGACAAATTGCAAAAGATGGTTGCTGACTGTGAAGAGTAGACAGGTGTCTCCATCTTCTGCTATACTTGGGACTGCAATGAAAGAACAGAGATAAAGGTGGTAGCAGTAGCAAAGGAGGTTGCAAGTAGCATGCAAAGGGGTGAAGAGTACCATCGAATTGGTGCTGAGACACAAGAAAAGAATTTCTCTCAGTGTTGTTATGCCCTTTGCTTGAATGTCTTAAGTCATCCTAAACCTCCCTTAGAGCAATACCGTGTCTTCACAGTGCTGGGGTTTAGTGTTTTCCAGCACAGTGAGGTCAGCCAGAAGGTGCAAATTTTTCAGACTTTGAAAAAACACAGCTATGCCAAGAGAACTCTTAGTGCAAACCTGACCCAAGAGATTTCACAGGAAATGGATGGCTTTTTGTCTCAGCAGCCATGATAGCCTGATTGTCCTTTTTCTACACATGGGGGGGAAAAAGGTCACCAGGTTATTACATGATATTAATGTTAAATAGCACCAATAAAAAAGCAACATCTCATTTTTTAATATGTTATCTTTTGTGCACCTGCCACAATAGTGGAAAACTGAAAGGCTTAATCTTTGATACTACATATTTGCAAGCCTTGCAGATCAAACTGAAATGGTATTTCAACTGTACTTTACCTAAAGCAAGAAATGTCTAGGCAGATAGCCCAGAGCGTATTTAGAGCTGCCCTCCAGTCAGTGAGACACATGAAGTGAGTATATAACGTCAAAGTACTGTAAAAATAAGTCAGCTAGAATATAATTGTCTTGGACCATGGATTGGACCATGGCACCCAAGCCAGTGGTAAATTACACAACCATTTTTACTTGATTTCCTGTTTCTTCAGCTCTGAAGTGATAATTCTGTTGAAGATGATAAATACTGTTGAGGAGATTTTATTTAATGCAGATGGACATGTTAATGCAGAGTGATCTACCCATCCCTCCAATTAGCCTACTAGGTGCAGCTTGATATAAAGCAGAGACTGGAGCCCTGAGGACATAAAGCAAGACAGGGAGAGCAACATAGCTCAGCATGTTTTCAGGAAATCCAATTATTTGTCTGAAGCTTTGAATTCAAAAGTGGATTCAGAAAGTCCTAAAGCAATTATGATTTGAACTGAAAGAGACTGGCTAAAGCCAGCAGCTAAACGTTTGTATTGTTTTTGGCTTGTGTGCTCCATTTATACAGTAAGACCCTTTAGCACAATCACTTCAGCATGTAACTGAAATGAGTTTAGTTTTCAATAGGATTCTTCTTTCAAATAAGTTGATAAGAAACATACCATTCTTCTTATTTTTAGTACAGACAGAAAAGCTCAGAAACAGTTCTGGATTTCAAAAATTACTTGAAAAAATTTATGAGCTTGCAAGATAACGTTGCGTTAAATATCTTGTACAAGATAATAATGCTAAGACTTTTGCCTGAGCGTTTATACTTCAGTTGATCTACTGTCTCCATATACTAGAACATATGTGCTATTGCCATCATGATTACAACCTTACCTCACTATTAATGGTGACAAGAGGTAGCTGAAATCATTCTAAAGGAATTGAGATATGCAAAATTATCCTTTCAGGTTTTAGACACTTCTCTCTTGAATAGACACTGATCTGAACGTATTTAGGTAAAATTACTGATATTTTATGTGTGCATATTTTTTCACTTTATATTTTGGTGATGAATATGATGTTTATATTTTGTTTCCAAAAGTCACCAAATATCATAAATGAAGTGCTGTGAGGCATCTATATCACTTGGAACTTAATTTTATAAATATAGATAAGTAATGCATATACTCCTAAGAAGTCAGTTTCAGTATAATTTCTTTTAATTTCAGATTCTCTTTATAGAGATCATAACAGAAGAACAATGTGCATTTTTGATCACATTCTTCTATTTTAAATAGTTTATGTGGCTATAGGTGCTAGATACAACATTTTCTTTTTTAAATAGCAGTAAAAATACCTCATAAGCAAAGTTGGCCCAAAACTGAGATTCCAAGTTCACTGGAAGTTTCTTTTTAATTTAGTTTTGATATGACCTGTAATGGCTGTTTCCAATGTCCGTAGCCCAGGCAGACTCTGCAGGAATCCAGGCAGGGTTCTCTTTGAACTCCGCCTTGAGTTTACTAAAAGCTCATTGAACCCAAGATGTTTTAAATGAAAGACTTCAGATTGGATAAAGTAGCATTTTCTGACAAAACTTTGTTTCCTTTGATAACTTCTGAACACTTCTATTTGCAACATGCTGTGATTAAAGACAGACTGTTATGATGAAGTAACAGACGTTTCATAATTATTCTCCTCCAAAGTCTTTGGGATGCCAGCCTCATCATAATTCACGAATGGATCAGTCTACTTCTCTTTAACTTAGTGTTTCAAGTCACTTACTCAGAACCAATGTCTACCCAGCAATCAGCTCAACACATTTTAGTAGACTGCCAAAACATGACAAGGATAACCTTGTGACTAATTTCCAGGATTAATTATTAGAAAAAATGAATTCTTCTCAATATCTCAGGAAATACTGTGTCATGATTTTTGTCCTGAGACAAAAAACCTTTGAGAATGTCAATATTTGCTTTTGTGATGTCTCCTGAGGCTGCTTTCTGTGGTTGAGTTCCAGTCCCGAGCAATAATAATCCTTTTCTAACATGCCATCAATTTCTTTTTCTTTTCTGATTATTCCTTAAGCCTGTTGTTCATTGATTAAAGTTTGTTTTTTGTCAACATTGAATATCTGACATGTAACCAACCCAATGTGCCAGGATAGTTACCCAGCCCTGTCCCTGTTTTGATCATTATTAAAAAAAAACAATAGTGTAAATCCTCTGCCTTGTATGTGAGTAGCTAACAACCAATGAAACAGAAACTGCACTGGAAAGTGCTCCAGGCACACCACCTCCCTGATTTAGCATCTCTGGGCAACTGACCAGACTGGCTGAAGGATTGGATGGTCCTGCTGTTAGTTAATTGTGCATACGTAAAAGTTAGAATCAGACTGTCAAGCTGCAGAACTGCAATTAAGAACCCAGCCTCCATATTCAGCATGTGGGTTTTCTGATTTGCTAAATAGTCTTGCTAGTTACTTTCCTTTCTGAAGTCTTTGCAGAAGACAAACATATATACATATCATTTCATATGTATATACCAGTATAGATGTACACAGGCGTAAGTGTAAATATTTGCACATAAAGTACGCAATCACAGAATCACAGAATCAACTAGGTTGGAGAAGACCTTTAAGATCATCAAGTCCAACCATAACCCCAGGACTGCCAAGAACTTGTTTTATGCTTTAAAGGACATAGAAAATAATAATTCCAATAGATGTAGTGTGCTTTGCACATTAATGCTTCTACAACTATTTAAATGTTTGAGAAATTTTTCACCCACTCTGTATTTTTGCTGTCTGCAAGATGTCTCGGTCATTTCTTAGAGTAAATTTCTGTTTCTGCCTCTGGTGGGTACCTACAGAAAATAGAGACTGAACTTTGCTGATTAGGGAGGTGCCATATAGAATCATAGAGTAGTTAGGGTTAGAAAGGACCTTAAGATTATCTAGTTCCAATCCCCCTGCCATGGGCAGGGACACCTCCCATAAACCGTGCCACTCAAAGCTATGTCCAACCTGCTCTTGAACACTGCCAACAATGGAGCACACTTCCCTGGGCAACCCATTCCAATGCCTCACTACCTTTACAGTTAAGAATTTCTTCCTCATATCCAATCTAAACTTCCCCTTGTTTAAGTTTGAACCCATTACCCCTTGTCCTATCACTACAGTCACTAACGAAGAGTCCCTCCCTATCCTTAACACAAGCAAAACTTAAATACAGAAAAAAAGGATACATTAATTTCCTATGGCTAGTCCTACTATCACAAGCAAGGACAATCTTTTTCCATATCATCTTTAGTCAAGAAACAAAACAAACAAGAAGAGTAAAATATTGATTTTCAGACTGTGACATCAGAAGAGGCACTGGTGTTGAAATTAATCTTGCCCAGTTGGGACCATGAGTAAAGCTTGTTTTGAAGAAAACTGTGATCAATAGCTCTATTTTGATTGCATTTTTTTATAAGGTTGCACCTTAATAATACTCAACATGATGAAATTGCTGCAATATCTAAAAAGATGCAAACAGGGAGTATAGTGCAGAAATCTTTATCAGTTGATGCTTAATTCTCTGGTGGAATTTATGGTGGAGCTGACCTATAAAGACCTAAACAGCTTGTTTTGGGCTAAGTACCTCTCTCTGTTTATTACATTACATGAGATTTGTTCTTTGAAGGTATTTGACGCACAATTCTCAGAAACTAACGCTAGGGTGTTATCCATGAATCCTCTTCCTGATCTTTATTTTTGCTTCATTATGTATTACTATAGCATATTATTATGGTCTTCATACATCTCTGTAGTTCACTGCAAAGCTAGTTTGTTGTTTTTCTTCCACCTACCTTTCTAAGAGAGGCATACTCTTAATGGTAAAAAAGGTTTTAGGGTTTATGGTATAATGGTGCTTTAACAACACCAGTCCATAACGGAAAGCAACTTTTGAGTGCAGTTATTCAGCAATAAAAGTATCAAAAAGGCACTTTCAGAAACCTTCAAAGTTTTAAGAATTAGAATAAACTTTATCTTGAATACATTTTATTACTCTTTTTATTATTCTGCAGTGCACACTTTGGGTAATAGAACTGTGAAATTATCTCTGAGTTATTTTGAATAAATCCCTTGTGGAAGTTATATCCAAGTGAGGATGGTGTTGGACTGACACCTTTGTGACCATATGAACAAAACAGAACTGGTGTATATTCACAGGTATGCATAAATCCATTGTTTACATTAAAAGTAAGACCTTTAAACACCATCTCTTCCTGTTTGCCTCATGTTACATTTAAGATACTAGTAAAACCTATATTTCATGCACTTGCATCATCTGCATATATAGAAATTGTGTCATGTTAGATTTTTACTCTTCTGAACATTTAAAGAGCAAGCCATAGGAAAACACTTATGGCTTTATATTGCTGAGAAGGGCTGCTGGGAAAGGGGCAAGCCAACCCCTGCTTTGCAGTGCCTTATGGAGAAGCTTGTGTGGAAGTCTGTGCTCTGTGATTCCTTTCGGTTTCCCTTCTTCAGTCTTTGCCTTTGCTCACTGTTTTCCTCTCCTCCACCTCCACCCCACAGCACCTTGAAGCTTACCTTGAGTTTTAATTTCCCTGTGTCATTTATATCTTCATGTATTCAATTTTAAGAGTTGCTCGTTCTTTCTTTTTCTTGAAAGCTCCCTTTGTCAGTTTAAGAGTTATTGTCAAATGAAATTACATGACAGGAACATACCCCAAGAAAGTAGTCTTTATATGAAAAAAGGCTATTCCATTAAAAGGCATTTCTCCGAGCTTCCTTCTTTAGAAGTTAGTAATGTCTACTGCACATGGCTCTGAGGGGAGCTATTCCAAGCTCCAGTACCTTGTGAATTGCTCTGAGAAGCACACTGGGCTGGAATGACAAGGAGTCTCTATATTATGGCAACAAGGATGCCCAATACATAGCTACCTAGCAGGCTTGTGAAATCCAGCTCTCTGAGTTTCTAGTCTGGTTAAAGATGAAGAAACAGGTGCCTAAGAACAAGATCCAAAGTGTCAGCATGACTTGAGGAACTGCTAAAACTAAGTACTTATAGACAGCAACGCAAGGGAAGACTAAGTAGCACTTGGCCAAATTGCAGCTGGGCGTGTTTGGAAAGAAGAATGTAAAATATGCTTTAGGGACAGTATCAGTCTCTGGGCCTGAGTAAATTTATAATGGTTTTTCTCTGCTTTACCTGTAGGGCCAGGAAGCTATTTATTTCCTTAATGAATTTGGCTTCTGAGGAGGAAAGTTATTAATGGAAATTCCTCTCCACCTTCCCCTTCATCATAACTTAGTTGTACTAGATAGTGAATAAAGAACCTGTAATGCAGGACATCAGACTATAAATAACTGCGGGATGACCCACCTGTTTCTGGGGATTGGTATACCAGAAATCATTGCCAATAATCTTCTTATCACTTAGATGTATAAGAGCTCATTCACATGAAGTTTTACAGGTGTAGAAGTAGTAGTCTTATCCTTCTGTGCAATAGGACAACAGTTAGCTCATTGGTATTTTTTTGCTGCCAGTCTCTGCTCAAGCACTTTTCAGCTCACAGTACAGACAATAAATATTTCTCAAGTGAAAGCCATAATTATTTGCTTATAAGGTTTGCTGGGGTAAATGTTCTGTCATCATACTAGTGGAAGCTATGTCTGCAAAGAAAAATCAACATTAGTTGAGCTGGAGGGGAAAAAATTAATGATTTGAACCTATGGGACAAAACACTTACCAAGAAAGAGGACCTCTGAGTTCTCCTTCCTGATCCAATGAATCTTGAATTACAATATGCCCTGGAGCTTGAAGTTAGCCAGTCGCAGGGACAGGTAATGGGACTCAGGCTTCAAAGTCGTACAGATCTCCTGCATTGCCCTCTGGATAAAGAACAGTGTACTTGTCATGTTAGTCCTGGGAGTTTACTGTCTGTCCTGTTCCCTGTGGCAGACTGCATGGCAAGGAGGAATAGTCTGTGGAGGGTTCTGCTTTTCCTCTTTTTAGGGGAGCTGTACCTAAAACACAAAGCACTGAAAACGAATAGACTTAGTGAAAGATATTGCCAACTTTCTTAATGCTTTGAATAAGAATGCATAGAGCATTATTTAAACTCAATTCCCTTTTGGTTTGTGTTTCTATATTTTCTTTCTTTTCTTTATTTTTTTTCCCCAAAGAAAGATGCATTCTCATTTGATGATTTCTCCTTCAAAACATGCTGCTTCTTCACCAAATATAGCCTTCATACAAAATGTAACATTTCTTTAGTTAACTATGTCAATTAATCTTTGTTAATGTGGTTATATAGATTAAAATCTATTTTGATTCTTAATTTTTGCATTAGTGTATTAAGGATGAAGAATGGCCCATTTTTTAGAGATTAGATGATTGTTTCTTCTTCTCCCTCCCCACAGGATTTATACTGAACAACATTTAGATGAAAAACAGCACTGAATTAAAGTGCACATATGCAACATTACTGCATTCTTTTGCTAGCTAAGCTGTACTCTATTGTATGTGCCAAAAAAAAAAAAAAAAGTATAACAATTTTATTAAAACATTGGTGAATTTTAAAATGGATTTATTTAGTTTACATGTTTCTGGTTTCCATGGATAGAATTCCAAAACATAGACAAATGCCTTAGAGGAACTTCAGAAGCACATACTCCTCCTTTCTTCCTTCATTGTGTAAGTGGTACTGGGAATCAGCCTCTCTAAGTACCTCTGAAATTCTGCCTCCTTCTTCACCCTCAGAAAATGTAAAATGCTGCTGTAGCTAGAGTAGGAGCTAGAGCAGGATCTTCCCAAGAAGTCACAGCCTCCTTCAGCCATCCTCCTGCTCCAGTGTGGGGACCTCCGTGGACCGCAGGTGGGTATCTGCTTCACTATGGACCTCCATGGCCTGCAGTGGCACAGCCCATGACTCACAATGGTCTGCACTACGGACTGCAGTGGAATCTCTGCTCTGGCATCTGGAGTACTCCTCCCCTCCTTCTGCACTGCCCTCAGTGTCTGCAGAGCTATTTCTCTCACATGTTCTCACTCCTTTCCAGCTGCAATTGCTGCTGCATGGGATTTTTCTTTCCCTTTCTTAATTATCCCAGATGCACTACCACTGCCAATGATGGGCTCAGCCTTGGCCAGCAGCAGGTCCATCTTGGAGCCAGCTGGCATAGGCTCTATCAGACACAGGGGAAGCTTCCAGCAGCTTCTCACAGAATGCATCCTTGCAGTCCCCTAGCTACAAAAAACCTTCCCATGAAAACCCAACAAAATATGCTATATGAACACACATTAATACTTGTCTCTGAATCCTTAGAGTAACACCAATTACAAGGGAATTCAGAGCAGGGCTTTGCCTGTCCTTTACCCTTTAATTTGTTTCAGATTGTTAGTAAAGAGTGCAAGGACTTTTTTTATTCATCCAGAAAGCAAGTTCCAAACCACAAGTCTCAGCAGTCCAAAGTAAGGTGCCCAAATCAATTGTTCTGCTGCTTATAACTTGACTTTCCCATTGGCAGGATGAGGCACTCTGCCTCTGTATATTCAATACATGCTTGCATTCCTGCTCTTCTGAACTCATCAGGGATGTCTAACTCCTCTTTCATATGGCAAAGACAAACTTTACATGATCTGAGAAACCCAAGCTTTTTGCCTTATTGCGGTTTGGCAAGTTAAGAAGGAAAATACCCTCCAGATCATGGCCTTCTAAGTGTGCCAGAACTCCACAGGTCCAAAGTGGCTGGTGTGTCAGGCCTCGCAGGCTCACACAGCCAGTCCACACAGAAATAATAATGACAGAAAGTAAAAAGAAAAGGAAAAATTGACTGCCCTTTTAGTAAGGTGAAAACTCAAAGCATTACACAAGGCTATGCATTCCATTCATTAGCCAGACTTGCTTTGGGGTTAAAATTATTTTTCTGGACCTGGGCCTCACTCCCAAATAATTCTTGCAGAAATTAAGCAACCAATTTTTTCTTGATTTCTATATATGTTATGTATTTTATATATCTTTGTATTTCGTGTAAATTCAAGGAAACCGTAAGTTCTTTATAACTCTTATTTAAAATAAAATGTGGCCTATCCGTGATGAGAGAGTACCCAGTGTAAATAAAGATCGTCCAATTTAGTCTCGCATTAAGAGCGTGCCCTTTGCAATATACAATCCTTGTTATTGGATGGTTTTAGACGGTCAGCTGCTTACTCATTACAAGGCATTGCTAGCTTACAGGTTGCTTGCAAGAAATATCAAACTGAAATTATGGTTTCTGTTAGAAATGTTGGCAATGGCAAAAAAACCCTCTCAGATTTTGACCTCCCCTTTTTACATGCTAAGGAGCCATCAAGACTCAACAATATGAACAGCCAAGGGCATATTAAATTAAGCAGGATTTTTCTTCTACTTCCAATTTGGTCTTATTCAATTTAGCTTTTAATAAAATACATTTCTGTTAACCATCACTTCACCCTATTCTCACTACAGCTTCAAATGACTGGCTTTTAAAGCTATGAATAGCCAAAGTAAAAATCTATAGCTACATTAGTTGCAGGTTATTGGTCAGTAAGTGCTCATTAAACACTACATTTATTTTTCTCAATTTACAGTGTTATTTGTTTTCTTATTTCATTAGCTTTGATAAGCCTTTTAAAGACTTATTCTACAAAAGTATCTGTGCCTCTGATAGTAAAGAATAGCCAAACTCTGCTCAATGTACTTATAATTCTCAATCCCTACTCACTCTCCTGAAGCTTATGATGATTGTTTGTTCAAAGTATATGCAGAAAAAAGTTAATTCAAAGCTGAGGAGATTTTTGATATCTAATTTATTTTAACCGGTATTGTTGAAGTTTTTTTTCTATTTCAGTGGATCACAGGAAAGCTAAATGATAACATATAAAGGTTTATGGTGAAAAAAAGTGTAACACAAGAGTGTTAAATGTAATATTTTGATCTTTTGATGCTTTGAAAACTCAGCAGTCTAATCCAGTATCTAATTGAATTCACAGAAATTGGTTTAAAGTTTGTAGTCACCTACAGTATGACAAATACAGAAATTTATTTTTGGTAAATGCCACCCAAGATACTTCCCAAAGACAATGATTTTATCAAAACTTCAGTAGTTTTAGTTTTAATTGTGTAATTTAGTTTTAAACAAATGGACAAATGTGAAATAAAGGAAAACAAAAATCCACAGGAAAATTTAACCTTAAGTATGAGGAACTAATTTTTCTTCAAAGTGAACTGGTTTTAATCTGATGTTCGACAACAGGGGTGGTTTTTGTTCAGCGCTACACCTACTTAATTCTTATTCTGTTTGTGTGAGGAAATCTACTAGTTTCCTGAAACTAAGCATAATTAGATAAAGATTTTTGATGCTTTCTTCTATTGCTGACAATAAATACATCTTAGTGTATTCAAATACTGTTGACAACAGCCACATATTCATATAAAAACCAAAGACCTGTGATTTTCTGCCTGGGAAACTTAACTATCATTCTACCAAAAAGAGAAGGAAAAAAACACAAACAACTAACAAAAAATTAGGTCTCAAATACATAAATAGCCATGGAATTACAGGAGAAGCAAGCAATTCTGATTGAACTATCAAATGTATCATTAGGACAACATAACAAAAAGATGTCAAGCCTTTTAACTGTTAGGGTCGTAGTCTTGATCTCTCACAACGAGGTGCTCACCAGTCAGTGCAAATGTTCTCATATGAAATCAGCTTTGCATCCATAGCTGGGAGGATCTATCATTGTATTTTATCAGAAATAAAATTTTATACTGCATTGTGTCTTTCTAAGTGGGGTCCTGATCCGAGGTCTGATACTGTTTAACAAAAATAGGGAGATTGGTGAAGTAATCTTCAAATGCTATCCCTGTTCTGGGAATCCTACTGAAAGTAAGTAAGATCATGAAACTCTATACAGATAGAAATGCTTTGAGCAAGCAGACTTATCAGCTAATGATTTAAAATCTACTTTACACTTTAGTTTAGTTGTACGTCACTCTTTTCATGCCTTGATTTTAGTTTCATTAATGATTTCTTACTTTCAATGATTCAGTGTAACTACAGCAATAAAAAGTAATGTGCCAGGTTCAGCAGGTCAGCTTATTAATGCATGATTTTTTTTTTATAAATGCTATGCAGAATCATCTCTATTCCAAGTGTTTTTTCCCTATCTGCATACAAATAGTTATTTATAATAGTAATAATGTAATCCTTCTTTAGCCTCATTCTGTCCACCCTACTCATTCTTTCCCAATGATATGCATTCTCTGTCCTTGTGGATTTAACCACAGTGCTTCCCAAGCTGGACTGAGTTGTGTGTTTTCTGCCTTTTCTTCTCTACCATTTCTTCCAGTAACAGCTTTAACAACCAGTTAATAAGTTAACCTTCTGTAAAGAACAAGTTGTTCAGTGAATAAGGAAGATTTCTTCATCAACCCTCTTAATGCTGTTTTCAAGGAGGATATTCAGTGGGAAATCCATCATTTGTTAAGGCTGTCTGATAAAAATTCATGTTTTTTCCATGCCCACATGGCTATGTTGCAGGAACATAGCTTGGGAGAAGTCAAGAGGAAGTTTGTTTTTCCGGGAGCTGTCCACGGTCCATGGCTGAACCTACTGCCAGAAGAATGTGTTTGGCTGAAGGATGTTTGTAGTTAATGTGAGTTCTCCCCAGACCATTATGGTGAATTATTAGAGGGACAATTGTCTTTCTTTGCTGAGCAACAGTTACATTCTGCTTGGATAAAATCTCGTCAGTGCCAGGGCAAAACCAAGTAAAATCTTCATTCATTTTGATTTTTTTCGTAAGTGCTACAGTAAGTGATAGTTCATCAGGTTCAATCTATAAGATAAGTATGTAAGAAAAGTATCTCACACTCTTCTCAGCCAGGAAAGTCTTCTCAGTCTGTCATATATTTTCATTCTGTGAAACATTAGCCCATTTTTAAAATATTCTCAATTCCAGTTTCACAGATATCACTGTTCTTTCACCAGTGTAATTCAATCTGTTCTCAAAATTGTTGCTATCAAATGTTTCCAAGCTATCAAATGGTCCCAGTGTCCCTGCCACATAACAGTTGATGGCCCAAGTTACTACTGAAGATGGCTAGTACTTAGGGAATCTTCAGTCCTAGAACACAGAAAAGTTGTTAGTTGGTTACTCAAGACCAAAATTGAACATTCTCAAAAATGACAAAAACTAAGATACAAAGGTTTCACCTAGACATAATTTAAATCTTTATGCATATTAGAATGTCTTCCCTGTAATGCTACTAAATAATTAAATTCATCAGAAAATGTGTTCTTAATATTGTTTATTTCTACTAGCAAGAAAGTAGAACATGATGTAAAAAACAAAAGATGTAAAGTTACAGAGAAAAAGAAACAAAATACGACACTTCTCAGAAGCAGATTATTTAAACCTCAATTTCTCTATGACAGAGTGGGAAGGTAAGAGTAAAGTCTTCCCTTTGAGACTGCTGTACTATGGTTGAACCACCTTCTACCTTCCCTTCTCTTCTCTCTTTCCATTTTCTTCAATTTACCTTTCATTTTTCCCTAGTTTACAACTTAACTGAGAGAGTTTGATATAACCTGCTTTCCAAGACAGCAGATCATTTTCTTCTGCTTGAGCCTGTCCATTACAAAGACTGACAACAATAGACTGCAGTAGATGTTATTTTTCTTTTATTTCTTTTTTTTTTTTTTTTTCTCAAGACCTGTTTGTCTACCATGTGAAGCCTGGATCTAAAAAAAGAAAGCCAATTTACTTGTGTGTGTAATAATGGCTTGCAGTCTTTCCAGTACACCAGATTTTTAAAAGCCAGAATAGGACCAAAATATTTGCTGTAAATTTCCCTTCAACATCCAGGCAATTAGCTCATTTTTCTTTTATCTTGCACAACCTCAGTCCTCTTTGATGTTTTCAAAACTGTCAGAGAAGTGGCCTTTGATGTCTTCAAATCAAAACTAGATATCCATCTGGAAGATACGCTTTAGTCAAATACACATTATTCAGCTCAGTGCAGGCATAACCAGGTGAAGTTCTACAGCCCATGTTTCAAAGGTAGTCAACCAGATTAGCTAATGGTATTTTTACCATTACATTTTATGAAGCTATAAAAATGAAGGACTGTGTATCTTTATGCAGACTCTGGGAAGGGGATCGTAAAAAGAAGCGTGAGAGAAAGCAGACGTGGTTACAAAATAATAGATTTTAGACTACGGTACTGCATACAGTAGTGATGAAAAATCATAAAGATCAGAGATGGACAATCTTTTCTACCAGAATGCCTACTGTAGAGAGAATTGCAGAGCTTCCATTACGCTGTTACTCTTTATTGACATAGCAATATAAAGATAGCATAAAAGATGTCCAAAAGAAACATACCTATCCAGCAATCAATATCTAACTTTGGCAGAGTTAAGTCTGCCTTTTTTGCTGCCTGGATTCTTGCCTGGGCAAGTCACTAAATTCCATAATCACTCCTCTAAGATGTCTTCAGTAGCACTTAAACAAATCTGAAAATACCAGCATAAAGCTTGCATCTACTAACAGTAGATCTATCTCATTGGCTGGATCATGATTTTGAAATTTGTGTTCAGAGTTTCTTTTATACAATCTTTGCAATATCAATAGTCCCATTTTTTTGAGGTAAAAAAAAATCTAGCACCTAAAGACTACTCTCCATTTATACACCTGAAAGTAAACATCAGCCCACACTGTCACATCACATCACAGATGTTTACATTAAATATTTGTTGACTTTTGCTACTAAATCTTTTGAAAGTAATTTCTCATGAATGCCTTTTTTATAGATATTTTTCCAAAAGATAGATGAGTTACATTTGAAGAAGTGTGTTATTTAAGTAGGTCCATGTAATCTAGTGATTTACATTGCTTAGTGAGACTTCTTCCATTCCTCGACCAAGGTGCAAGTTCTTGGAATACATTGATATTTCATCCTACCATCTTCCACACTACTTTCCTTCCCTTTTTTATTGTAATTAAATTGATCTTTCATCATTTATTAATTTTTTGCTCTTTTGCTAAGTTCTTTTCTTGCATTATAACATATTCTGTGTAAATATGCTAACTTAGGTTTCTCTGCATTGCTTCATTGCTTTGCTGAGAAAAAGTGACAGCTTTCCCTAGTTTATCTCTCTGGATTTTTTCCTAGAGGCTGAATTAAAAAAGAAACACAATTAATAAGCAAAGTATACACTGACTGTATTAAATCATTTCCTTTTTGGACTTGCTTATTGTTCTCATTCTTTTGAGCCAAATAAAAAGATTATAAAAAACAACTCTTTTACAAACAAAAAAAGTTATAAAAAACAACTTCATTTTCTGCCTGAGTTTTTCTTAGGCAGAACCCATCTAAGAATGGGCTGTCCATGCTTGAAGAAAAGTCTGATTTGCAAACTGACCCTCTTTTTCCCATTATACAGGCAAACCATTTATTTCCTACTCAGATGCTCAGGCATGCAGACATTTTCCTGATGTCTTCCAGTATGTCTGATAACTCTGGTACAGTCTGACATGAAAAAGAAATTTCTAAATGTACATCCATTGGCATACACATGTCCTTGTGCCAGTGTGTATGTCCCACACCTTGCTCATGTCAGAAATGGCTGGTATGAAACATACTTGTCTGACGACAGGATTTACTTTCTTACATGCGTGTTCATTCACCTGGCATTACTCTGGAATTAAACGCTTGTAACTAAGCAGAATTTAGTTGTCTTCACACTAGGAATGAATCATTAAAATTTCCAGGGAAGGTTAGAACATTATCTTAAGTGCAAATATTTAATATTTTGCACACAAAAGCATATGCAAAACACTTGGTGGCTGCGCACAAGCTGCAAATGCATACAAATGCAAAAGCATATTTTTTGAATAATGTTTTTAGATGTGGTGTCTACTGTACACCGAATGTCTCTTGTTAAATCTTCCAGACTTCGTGATTATCTTTTGTTGTTGTTTGGTTGGGTTTTTTTGTTTGGTTTGGTTTGAAGGTTTTTTTAAGGAGTTTTAAATTACTAAAATTAATCTCCAGGAATGAAAAAGAGACAAACCCTATCAGTATTTGTACAGACATTTTCATCTCTTCTAACATACCTGTACCTCCAAGTGTGAAGTCCTGTCTTCATATAAGTTCCTTCCAATTCTGACTTTCACCTGTGCAATCAGAGAAGAAACTGTTATTTTTAGGGGGGTTGTTATGCAATCCACTGTACTAAAATAATGTCCAGCAAAGCAGTTTTAATTAATGCTGATATATCAAAAGCCCCTTTGTGAGAAGTGTTCTGGCCCTCACAAGCCTCTCCAAGAAAGGATGCTGAGTACATCCCTTTTGAAACTTTTAATTTTTTTCCCTTTTTCCCCTGAGTTAAGCCACCATATCTCAGGTCATAGGAAAGGCAGCAGCAGGCCAGAGTGAAGGCTGCTCATGCTGTTGCACATTGAAGAGAGAGTGTTGACCGCTGTGAGAATCATAAACCTCTCAGTTTGATGATCAACTGAGCAGTAAATTAATTAATCATCATTTTATGCCTCATCAAGCGCTTTGCTGAGACTCTCAACAGGGGCCAGCTCAATTAGCCAATGGGAAGCCGACTGTTTTGTTTAGCTGGGTGAGTCTTCCATAAACAGAGGAAGCTTTGACAAGCTAATAAATATGTCATCTGTCTGTGTCACCAGCTGCAATGTGGCTCCACCTGTAAAGTTGTGGGATTCTGCTCAGTGTGGTGGATAGCAACTTGAAAGAATGACAGTGAGGTATCCTAACTCCTTCTTAAACAAAGCACGTCTCACAGTTTATCAGGATCCTTAGCAGTGAACTTAGGCATAATTATTAGGAATCAGGTACTTATTTTTGATTGCCTATTCCTGAATTAGGCATGGTAAAACCAGTCAGGTGCATTTAAAATGCTCCTTTTCTTTTCCTTTGTTCCCTAGAGGAAAAAAAAAAAAAAAAGGAAAAAAAAAAAGAACACACACCCCCCCCCCAAAAAAAAGGCAAAAAAAAAGCAAACAAAAAAAAAAACCACAAAACCAAAAACTCTCTCCTCACAATAAATGCTTGTGGCAACAAGCTTCTCAAAGTAAAAGCTTTTGATTAAGTGGCAATAATGCTTCTGTCGAAACAGACAGGTCTGAAAAGTCCTTGTATCAAATCCTGCAGTTCCACTGAAGTTACTAGAGTTACATCAGTCTAACTGCAGCCAGAATTCAGCTCCTTTCACATTAGACATTTCATCATTCAGAATGGAAAACAGAAATCTGCATTTAGAAGTTTCAGCCTTGAACCAAATCACTGACTGCTGCAAATTTGTGCCATTGACTTTCATGTACCTTCATGGCCATAAGGGCCCATTATGAGTTTCTAATCTGATTTTCTGCGTAACACTGCCCGTAACCTCTGGCTGAACAAGAGATAATCACTAACATATCCAATCTTTGCTGAAACATTTCAGGTGGTGGAAAATTTTGCACATCCTTTGATGATCTACTCCTATAATTAACTATCGCCATCAATACAAATGTGCCTCTTATTTCAGACTTTATTTTATGCAGCTTCAAATTCGAAACATTTCATTTTCCTAAATCTTGTTTCAGAGCAAGCAACCCCAAATTTCTTGTAACACAGGTAACAAAAAAAATAGTTTCACCCAACTTTTTTTTTCACTCTTTCCTCTCTTTAGAAGATGAACAGTGCTTTTAGGAGGCTGTATGGCATTTTCATTCGCTTGGCATTCCATAGCCCTGTACATAACGCTGATAAGCATTATGCACAAGGCAGTTTTTAGTTTCCATAAAGCTGGAAGGAACCACCTTCTCCCTCCTTGTTCCTGGTCATACACACCTAGTCTCACATTAACATGTGTTAATTTTCTACAATTTTAAGAGTATTATGCCACCCTCCTGGTTTTGGACCCCTAAGGCTAACCACAGTGCTAAGATGTCATAGATGCTAGAATGACAATTCACTACACCTGTTGCTCCAGCTAGTAAGAATGCCAGCAGCTCAACAGGAAACAACAGCTCATATTTTGGAAACCAATTTATAAATCGCAGCCATCCTTAGGACTTTCTCCTAGTGCTAATTCATAATTTGAAGGAGTGCAGGAGATACTTATATGTTACTCAATTTAGTCACTAGAGAAGTTTCTGTCAGTTTTGCTCTCCTACCTTAAAATGTTCTCTTTTTTTCTGGCACAGAGTTTACCAAAATGTCTACATTGCTCCCTGTGTGAGCACTTCATTTGTATAGCTCCATCAATCATTGTACCATGTATAAATCTTATTACCAAAGGTTTTCTATAGCTCTTTCAAGCTATTACAAAGGATAGAGTTTAACAGAAATCTCTGTGTTCCTTTGTAAATAACTGCACACAGCAATGACTCCTTTTAGTTGTCCTATTTTAAACTCAGTCAGTCTGGTTTTAATCCATTTACTTTTCTGCACTGATTTCACACAGGTCTAATTTTTGGCTATGTGAAGCAACATGCATAAGAGCCTTCCAACTGTAAAAGGAAACAAAACCAAAACCAACTATAAACCAAAATGAGCTCTTCATCTCTGTAGAGATTACTACATTGACATTCTAAATTATGCCCTTTCCCAAATAAAGAGAAAGGAAACAATAGAAATTGGGGAATGATGGAAAGAAGGAAAATAGGAATCTGCCATCTATGCAGCTTCAAGGATGGTGAGGGTCTTCTGGGAGAGAGAAAGGAGTAACAGAGTTAATGAGTCCATCTGAGGAATGGTGAGATAGGAAAGTGGCACACAGTGACCTTTCCACAGAAGGCCTGCTGATACAACACAGACCTAGAGAAGCAGGAATTGTTCCTACCCCTTATCAGGACAGTGATCCTTACATACCTCTCTACAGATACACCTACAGAGGCCTCTCTGTAAGCAGATTTCTAATTCCACTGAAAATACAAAATTATTTGATCAACTTGCATCCTACTTCCCACAAACCAGACTGATCATCACTGAGTTTCCAGTACCTAGAGGTGTATTTGCATGCTTCATCTTGAAAAGTTTCTCAAGGGAAACATGCATGGAAACTAATAATTTTGTTACCATATATGTGCAGGAGAAGGAATATTTGCATCCGTTCATACTTCTCAGATTCCTGTAAGCAAATGCAAGTGTACATGCACTCTTCAATATGTTGCTCTTGTTGCCTACATAAGTGGACATCAGTCTATTTCTCACAAAACATTTAACAATATGTAATTACGTCAAGGGATGGGAGGGGGACAAACGATGCAGCAATAAATTTCATAAATTAAAAATAATGAGGTTTTTTGTGGATATTCATGGAACTTTTTCTTTCCTTGACTATTCAGGTGAATGGTTGATGTTTCTTCCAAATTCAGCAATTTTGCCTTGCAAAGGTTGGTGTGAACACCAGTTTCTGCTTCAGGTCATGTGGGTTCAAAGCTCTAGAATTTCACTTTGAATTTGATGATTGCTTACTGAGAACCATTTGTCTTCACTTGCATAAATCAACCTACATTCAGCAAGAGTAGGCCTTGGTCTCCTCAGTGCTTCAAAAAACAAAGCATGAGCTTCTAGCATATTTTTAATGGTTATAGGTTTCATAGTGAAAACTGGGCAGAGTGGTACTCAAAACAATTCTTTAGAAAATACATATGCTTCTAGTCAGCATATCTTTCACACTTGTTTCAATGTCTTTTGAGAACAACAGAGACCTTTTTCAAGTCTGTGATTTAATAAGAAACCCAACCTGAACTGGACTTCTAGTGCACTCACATGGACTCTGATCCTGTTCTCATTAGAGTCTGATGAGAGTCAGCTACCTTAGGGAAAAATGGACTGCCGGGCATTAGTAGCAATATGTTATTATGAAACCAAGTAGAGACAAATAACATAAAGAACCTTCCCCCATTTTGCCTTTACTTACTTTTTCTAGAAATCTCTGTGTACACTAGTTTAAGACCAGTGCGGGACAAAATCTGACAAACTGTAGCTCATTTTTCCACTTGGCTTTGGTTGATAATTTTCAGTGATAATTTTTCTTTGTTCACAATGTGAAATTCACTCTGCCTTATTCATTTTACAATAACCATTCTTAAAGATACTTTGAAGTGAACAACTTGGAATAATCATAAATCTCACTGTCATACAGACATATGTGAGCTTTCTTCTGAAAGTTTCATTGTTACTCATCTATTCTGTCTGGGATTACCCCAACCCCATACTTTTCATCCTTTATCCCTTTTATGAAGGACAGAAACTGTAAATATTTGACAAACTCTAATCTCAACTCAATTACAATTCAACTAATTACATCCCATGAATTTTAAGCCTTTTGTTTTTGTCCAAGATTAATATTGGAATGTCTCAGGTAAGTTTCTAGGCAGTCCCTTTATGCATCTGATGTGTAATGCTGAAATGAAGAAATGCATAGCACAAAGAAACCTCACTTAAGAGCACTGGGAATATGACTATGCTGGTCATTAAACAATGAGATCTAATCTGGTTTCAGGCCTACAGCTGAAAATCATCTTTTGTAGAATTGTGCCTGCCAAGGTTATTGTAAAATTATCCCAGGCACCAAAGTGATGAATGGTCCCAGCATTTTCTGTGATATGGATGCCATCCCTGTGGGGCTTCACCAAGCGGGATTTTTCATGTGGACAGACTCACATGGAGGACAGATGGGAAAGAAAACAAAATTAGTTGATCTGAGCTAGAGAAAAAATCCATCTTTTCTTTGCTACCCAGATTGTGCACTTGCTTTTTTTGCAGACACAGAAATGTACTCTTACATTACACGACTCTTACCTTTTTTCCTTTGTGAGTGATCTGAATGTTTTATGCTGACCTTAGGTTTAGTGTTGATTTTCTTCCTTGAACTATCATGCTGGCCTAATTTTAGACATGCTAAGCAGCAAGCCTAATATCTAAGTTAGCACAAAAAATACTGTGTCTCCAGTTGCATTAATAACAGCTTTAGTCTGATTTTGAAGACAGGCAGCTCTTAACAGTAAAAAAGTTCCAAGTGGAAACAATCACTCAAGCTTAGCTATGTCAAAGTCCAACTAATGAGCTAGTCAAAGACTAAGAGTTTCATTTAGCAGACAGTAAGGCTTCCTAGGCCCCAGTCCTGGGATGATACCAGAAATCCCACTCAAAAAAGCACTGTAATCAGTGCTTTGCAGAATCGGAGCAAAACATGGTTCGGGCAACACATCTGAGAAAAATCAACCCTTGGACATATTAAATGCTTGACAGTGAAAAGCAGTTTCTTTGATACTTTCATCATTATGTGACTGTGGCGGAGAAGGAGGGAAGGAGTTAAACTATCCTCTGTTGCATCTGAAAGTGGTGCAGTTTGATTCTGAGATAACAGAAAAGTTGCAAGTCTCATGTTTGCCTAAAAAGCAGATTTAGGATAAGTCACTATTAGACTGCTCTAAATTGCCTGCATAATTATAAAGCAGTTAAGTACACATCATTGCATTTCGGATGTAGGAAGTATTATTCCAAGAACTGTTCCAAAGCGGGGAGAAATGCAACAAATACTTGGTGCATTTTTCTTTCTACATTTCTCTCTTAATCAGATTTCCCAGGGTGAGAGGTTAAACTTAGAAAGCCAGCAGTGATGTTAGGATTATTTAACTGCAATATAACTAACACCTTAAGAACTGATTTGTCAGAATGAATTGCAGCCCAGAGTGTTCTGAATTTTCAAACTAATTTTGTTCTTAAGATAAAAGGCACTTTTTAAAGAATCCTAGCTTTTGTTCTAACCATTCCCCCACCCTCGCCTCCAAGGCATTTCTTATAACTCTGATAATATCACAAACCAGGTGCTCCAAGACTTTCAAAATAATAAATTCCAATCTGTCACTTAAAAATAAAAGGTTAAACAAGTTTATAGGAGGAGTTCTCTTCCAGGTGTTATTTTGAAAGTTTGCCTAATTTATCATTTTTCAGTAACAGTTACAAGTGATAAAGATCATGTAAATACTCTGTATTAGAAATAAGATTTCATTTTGTCATGCAGATAGTACTAATGACTAAATAGACTTTAATCAGGAGATCTCCACCTACTAACTTTAGGACTTCTTAACAGAAACGCTATAATCAGATTTTCTCTAAAATAAAATGCTTACATTGTAGAAACAAAAAACCAAAATGAAACTCAAACATTGGTTGTATACCAGTTTTTATATGAACCAGAAGCATGAAAACTTTTCACAAATCACCTACTTTGGAATGAACCTTGTATAGGTTCAGTGAGTATGTCTACCAAGTGGAACGAGGCAATGGAAACTGCTAACATCTTCCATATGTGACAGTCTTTAAATAATAATACCATTTTGGTTACAGTGAACAGCCTGCTCTAAAAAAGCAGAATGTCAGATGGGTGGCTGGATTTCCCTGTAGTGCCTCTTTCACTGTTTTCAGTCACTTTTACACAGTCCTAATTCTGTTATCTTGTCCATTATTTATTAAAGTTCATAGCTGCAAAAATAGCACAGATTTGCCAAGAGGCCTGAAATATGTGCTTTGGACCACCATAAATCAAAGGGAATATTGCATTTCTCAGACTTTTTGAAGCCAGGAGGAAAATCCAGACCCCAGTTAAACAGAATGCATGGGTATGTTCTTGCATCCCATTCAATTCATTGTTTTTGGTTTTTTTTTTCTCTGCAGAATGGGTTGCTCAATCTCTGAAACATCCTGTGGTTTCTAAATAAGGTATGGCAGCATTTTCAGTAGCATTATGCTGCAAGCTGGTAGTAAAGGCTTATGGGTAGGCTTACACACACATATATATGTATTTCAGAGGCTCCATAAATAGGCTACGTCACTCAATAAGAAACAAAATTTCTCTCCTGTTACTTCTCTCTGTGCTATTGTAAAATCTCTCTCTTGTTTCCCCAGCATTCAAAATCACTTTTCTGCAATTGTTCTTTCTTTTTAGCTCCTTTCCTCCCTCATCCCGTACAAATAGAGGCACAAGTTAACTTCCATGTAACTTTCCTGCTGAACTAATTTTCAGAAAAGTCGTAAACAGAATTCATTCTAAGCTCAGCTTGTATAAGTTGCAGAAGTGAACTTACAAACTTTTCAAATACAAGTAAGATATCTACTTAGGGCACTTTTCTGTATGAAACTTGAAAAGGGTAAAATTGCAGATTGAACAGAAATGAAAACTGAGTTTCCTCACACGTGGTTTAAGACTGTTCTTTAAAACAACAACAACAAACAAACAAAAAAAAAGCCCCTTCCCACAAAATCTTCTATTACATTTTGAAATTCTAGGGAAGATTTATACCAACTTCCCTCTAGGAGCAAAAACGAAGATGGATGACTGCAACTATACTATACAGGTATACTGAGGCTTCTCAACCTGGAAATAAGCTTCTGCTGCTAACACATGCAAGCTGAAGTTTCCATTACTTACCCATAATATTACAATGCAAGTTTCACAAAGCATACAATAGTAAAGCTTTGCATTGTTGTGGCTGATTCTGTGTGCTTAACTGTTAGATTTTAATATACAACAATTACTCTTAAATGTGGAGTCTTTTAGCAAGGCAAGTAAATTACTCTAAATTAATACTCTTAATTTCTCAGGAAAAGTAAAAGAATCATTCTCCAAATAATTTGTGGTAGTTCTTATTAAATACTAAGGCAGCTGAGTTATTCAGTATGACTTGAACTGGTAATCTCTTGAAACTAAAAACTACTCAGTTTAGTACATAAAAATAACACTTAAAAAAGTTACTCCTAATTAATAGTTTTAGTTCTTACTTAGACGCCATAAATAGTTGTGTTCCTTTATGTACTCCTGTAGAGTATGCAAGACTTGCAAAATGAACATTTCTTTTACCCCTTCAAGGTAAATGATTTTCTGTATTATTACTGCATTTCTTTCATTTGGATCTATTTTTTTTTTTTTTGAAGATCAGAAATATTTGAGCAAATTAATGATGTTATGACAACATACATTGTTCCCAACAAATGATGAAAAGAATTAATAATTAAGTGTTTCACAAAACTTATTTTGCAGAGCTGGAAGGAAATGGTGGTACTGAGCTTCAGCACCAGAGAGCAGCACCATATAAGAATTCTGATTCAAAGATTCTCTGTTGAACCCCAATCCTGTTCTGGACCAAATGGACATGGCCTCACTTCTTTCTGGTATAGAGTATGTAATTCTCCTTTTGGATAACTTCCCTAACTGATACATTTAAAGAGAGACCAATAGCAATGCTTGGGGTTTTTTACCACTTTGATATATTTCCAGCACACTGGCTGTGGAATAGGACTGATAAGTAGCCCAAGTTTTCACACCAGAGCTTAAGATTGGTCTAGATCTGTTCCAGAGTTTGAGGATTCCAGGTGAGAGAAATGAGAGATAAATAGAGAACCTATATTAATAGTTTATTAATATAGGAAAATATGGAGAATCTATCAGATACAGTAAAGGATATTTCCAAAGAGTGTACACATTACCAACCTCAAGGACCTTGTAAAGACAATCGGGAAACCAGCTCCGAGGATCACCATCGTAGTGCTAGGAGGCAAGCTCTCAAGGCTGGTGTCCCCACAGAGGCAACATGGACCTTGATGGTATGAAGTTCTACAATCTCACATCACAGGAGGCTCAGGCTTTTATACTGACAAAAATGCACACTCATTCTGAGGCAGGGGGGCAGCCTACATTGGAAGAAGTGGACAGAAGTGTCTAGAAAGGCCTCCAAGGGTCAAGACCTTTCTGGGGAGTCCTAAAGAGGAAATTTCCAGGTAGGAATCAAAGCCAGACTTTCCAGGTAGGAACCAAAGCAGGACCTCCTGGGGAGGAGCTAAAGCAGAACACACTAGAAGGGGTGGGGGGTGCCACCACAGACCATTACCTCATGTGTTAGGCTCGCTTAACACAAGATCTCACATGATCAGGAAAAGGACTGTCAATCATAAGACCAGGTCCATACCCCAAGCAGATGGATTTGGGTTAGCAATACCTACTCTTTTATTTTCTTTTGTTTAGGATTTAGAAATAACAATAATTCAAAGTAACTAGTAGACATTACTGTTCTCCTTGGGAACAGTTCAGCAATGCCCTCTGGCAGTTTTTGAGCTGAGCATGGGAGCGCAAAAGAAAGTCTAAAAACCATGCAATTACCCCCAGGAAATAATTACAATGCAAAAAGCACTGGATGGTACAAGTGACATTCCAGTGAATGAGGTGAACTTGTATCATTGCCCTGCTTTGCCTCAGGGATATTCCTGCCAAAGGAATATCATCCAGTTCCAAGAACAGTCAAGGACAGAGGCGGGGCTGTGCATCAGCTCCCGGGTCCAAGCCTCAGGGAGCCAGAAGTTGTGGGCAAAGGAAACTCCTGCTAAGCCAAGCACTGACAGTGAAGCTCCCAAAAGCCAGGGTAGCAGAGCTTGCTTGGGGTGATTTTTAACCACCAGGTTGGAAACTGAGCCACACCCAGGGAAGCCTGTCTTATACATGAGACTTTCTTATTCCAAATGGAATGATTAAGAGAAATATGCGAGACAAAATATTTTTTTTATGCCTAGTTCTTTTCACGCTCACTTTCATGGGAGTAGGATGAAACTCTTCCCATTTCTTGGACTACGTTAAACTTCAAAGTTTAACCAAGATCTGCATTTATTTCAGTTCTAACCTTCTTTCAGTCTTTGCTGGAGGAGTCCATGTCTCTCTGCAATAGGTAGAAGCTGTATCCAAACCACACTGCAGAAACAGTGACTGAAGAGCAAACAATCAAGATGAATGGGGTTGGAGTTTATGCAGCAAATTTTCCCACTCACTACAACCTATTAAGCCAACTCAACTGGCCTCACATATATGCACACAAAACCTGTATTTATCTAGGTATAAGTTTCTTTCCTAACTGCTGTTTCCAGAAGCACAACAGAACAGTGCCATTTGGTACATGGTACTATTGTTCTATTTTCTTACTTTCAAAATGTCTTTAAATATTGCATATTGACCATTAAGAATTGGAATCAACTCTTCCATATGATGACTTCTGATAATAAACAAAATGATGCTGACATGACAAGAAATTAATGCACTTACATACCTCTTTTCTGTTCCTGGATTATCGCTATCATAAAAATGGCATTTGACTTGAAAGTCTGTGGTGTCTGAATACACTTTTGGCATTCTTAGGTGTTCCATACTATATAGGCCTGTACTACAGTGCTGCACTCTAGAAATTTGGTCAAACCAAGCCCCTCTTCTGGGACTTCCAAATTATGCTGTTGGTGATACTTAGAGATGGGCCTGCCAAAACCATCAGATTATCTGCTCTCCAAATAAAACAAGTAAATATACAAAAATGTTTAAGCTGAACTTGCTTCAAGCACTTTTTACTCACATAATCAGCACTTTTGGAAAGGTCCCATTGACCTTGGCAACATATTCAAACATGGCTGAACAGCTCTTGTGAAATTTTTCCGATGAATTAGGCACAAACAGGCTTGTGTCGTTGGGCACACATGCAGCCTTTTCTGCCTATCTCCTCTTTCCCCTTAAAAATGAATAATTTCTCAAAACTGACATGCAAAGAAAGTCACAGGAAGCATCATGTCTTAGTGTATTACTGGCTCATGTTTGGTATTTGAAATTACTTAACTAGACTCTTTGTAAACAATGCAGATTTGGGTTCTGACCAGAGCTCAGTTAGTCAAATGCATTTATCTTTTCTGATATTCATCTTAATCACAGAATTATCATAAACTGCATATGTGAACTGCCTGTGCATAGTTTTGTTACCAAAGAGAGAAGACTCATGGAGTTGGAAGCATTGACAGTGTGTATTAAACTCAGTCATCAACTTTTTCACAAATGTAAAAGCTGCACCAGTGAAAGCAGAGATTAGTGATAAATGTATTACATGCTGTGCATGAAGTCTATCTATTCCCTAGTTTAAAACGCTTTAGGGAAATGTACGAAAACAATCCCATTGCCACAACTGTAGTTTCACGCAAGTCTTCAGCTCTTATTTTGTCACCAGGTGATTCTACAGATCTGCTCTTTTTTCTGCCAATTGGTGTCAGACATCATTACCCCAGAGCTATCAGTGTTTTGATCTGGGCAAGGAATCAGTGTTATACTGATGCTGCTACAGTGATGAGTACCCCCTACTTCACTGCCATTCTCCATTTCCTCACCTGTCTCATCAAGTGCCATTCTGCTCATCAGTCATTCTTTTCTACACCCATACCATAACTCACATGTTGGCCTTCCTTCTTTCATGAACTTCATAATTCCACTACCTTTCTTTCTTCCTCTCTAACTTCTGTTTCTTCATTTTCCCTGTGAGTCATACTAAAAAAAATGAAAAGCAAAAAAACAGAAAAAAACTGAAAACTTGGGAGAAGAGAAAATGAAACATTGGGTTATAATACACCATCTCAACTAGAAAAATTCTATAGCTTTTGGCACACATATTTCTTGCACTCTGACTGGCATCAAATATAAAACATCTGTTACCATGAAAATCTTCACTCACCATTCTACCTTGTTACCTCATACTTTCCCACATTGATAACATGTTTCAAGACCACCTTTCTTGCTTCAACATTATGTATTATGAAGGCAGTATTGGGCTGCTATTGAACACTCTTCCCAACTCAGTCAAAACGCAACACATCTGTGGATGTCAGGGCGCAATACAAAGTTCAATGTTGCTATCCCACTTCATAAACAGAAAGACCAAGAAAGAGAAACTGATTAACCCAGCAAACCAGTAGCGTAGCTACATATGGAGGCCATGTCTTCTGAATCTTTTACCTGTTCCCAGACCCACAAAGAAAGTAAGAAAGCCATCTGCAGCCTGAGTAGAAGTCCAGTCACTTCTACAGCTTCATCTGGCACTTCAGATACATGAAGCATGCTGGGCTCTATTCATATTGGGGATTTAATAATGTTTTCTTACTTTCCTATCATGTTTAAAATTAAAATGCCTACATTGGGCATATAGAAAATATCCAGCAAAACTTAGGAGTAACTATAGATCAATATTACTTATAAAGACTAGCTAGATACAGAGGATTTTATGAAATGTTAAAAAATAAAATTCCACCGTTTTCCTCAGTAGCATGCTAAGTCAACTAATACAATTCCACAGTTTCTTTCATATTTATATGTGCCACATATATTTGCTTCCATTTATAACAGTGCAGTAAGTTGGTAAACTGCACTATTCCAAACTCTACCATTCATTGACACAAGTAAGCACAGACAATTAGATATCATAGAACTTTAATTTAGAATTAAGAGAGGAGGGAAACGTGAGAGCAGTTGAAAGCAAGATTTCTCAAAAAAATCAAGCAAACAAACAAACCTATTTAATGTTCATTTCAATTTGGTTTCATGTTTATTTGGTTTTTTTTTTTCAGTTTGCAGTGAGTGCCTTGTTACGATCACCTGAAAAGTTATTAAAGAAGAAAGCTTTGTAGGGTTTATTTGTTCCAACAAAAGATAGGAGAATTAAATAAAAATAAACTGAACATAGAGTATGTAAAGGAAATACACTTTGCAAATTAATAGCTTATTTTTAAAAAGGAAACATAATAAAGCAATGCTGTTGCCTATTTAAAAACTAGAAAAATTATACTTAAACATGAGGAGAATGTTGGCAAGTTTTCCTACCTGAGCTGGAGTGCAAATAACCAGTTATTATTCTTGCTGTATTTGCAATCAGAATTAAGTAGATGACAATATCATTCAAATATGTGACTGCAAATATCATTGGCTTTCCAAAGTACCTCATGGAATAAGTAATGTAAGTTTTCATTGTAGGATTTTTTAAATCAAGGTGTTCTCTCACGTTTATTGTGCCTGTAATTCCATGACATGAACCTAAACTACTAGTTCACTGTCAGGGAATTCTGATACAGTTTTGCATCTCAAAACTAATTTTTGCTGTTGTAACATACTGAAAGAATTAAACTCAATATGATACTGCAAAGAAAAATATTCCTCTCCATGATATGTAATAATGATTAAAAGGAATCTAAAATCAACTTAGTGTCATAATCTCAATGTAAGTAGTATTAATGATAGCACAAACGCTTGGTTTTTAAATGTCTGTGCAGAAAATATATATTTGATGTGACAGTTACCATGGCAACTATTCAGTTTCGGTACATACTAGAGCATACAGTTGTGTTAAAGCTGTTGATGCATGAGACCTCATTGTGACAGACTTACAATGTATGTTTATCTATAATTGTTTTATTCCTTTCTTAAATAGAAAAATTTCAAGTGAGTAACATTTAGTTGTTCTGCATCTTACGTTGGTTTATGTGTGGCGGTAAAATCTTTTATAGCAATATAAAAGAAACAGCTATGCAGAGAACCAACAACAAAAGGAGAAAAAGTTTTCATTTCATTGTAATTTCATACTTAACATTCATCCAGATTTCTGTCTATCCAAACAAATTTGTGGTTTGAAATTGCTGTTCATTTCTTGCTCATTATTTTGCACAGGCAAAATTTTGCTTTGGATTTTCCAATCTGAGTACATGTATAACTCAAATATTTCTAGAAAAATAATTTTAATGAATATTAAAAAAAAAAAAAAAAAAAAAAAAAGAGCTGTTTTTTGACCTGTCTCGTATACATCTTACAAAGTCTACAATAATTTTACATCTAGGGAGAGTTATGCTCTTCATGGGAAGGAGATGGTGGGGAGGCAAGGTTAATGAAAAAGCAAGCAAAGACAGGAAATCTCAGAAATTTATGAAGATCTAGCATGGGCACATCTGAAGCATGAGTTAGTTCTGAAAAATAAAACCTTTCTTTTTGGAAAGAGTTTGGTACAAGGTGTGAATGAAAATTGCTTCTGGGAAGTGGTAGCTGGACCTCATGAATACTCTTCCTAAGAACCTAAGTGAGAAATTTCCAAACCACAAAATCTTGTTTCCTGTTAAGTTCTAAAACTCACCAAGGGAGCATTGAGGACTAACCAGAGAGAATGCACCTGAACTTTCTTGTAGTGCAACATGGTATTTACTATGTCAGCTTTGAAGCTCCTAGAAGCTGCTTTGAAGCTGCTTGAAGCTACTTTGAAGCTGCTGAATCTCAACAGCTGGCATCCCATGTAATGAGATGGAAAGAGTCTTGCAGACCTTGGTAAACTCAACAGCAGAGTCCTGAAGTTCAGCTTTTGACTGAAGAGTTGGGTGACACAAGTTTTCCAAGACAGAGGAGGGTCAGAAAGAGCCTTCTCTCTTTTTCTATACTTGTGTAAAAAGCTTCCCCATAGCCAGGCTGAGCAGTGGGGCCCAACCAGAATTATTCAGCTTTCTCCTGGTTGACACACCTCTGTCTCTTTCCTACCATGGTTTTTTAGGAGGGCAGGGAGGAGCAGGAGGACAGGAGCAAAGGGAAAATTTACACCTATCTTCTCTTACCCAGATATAGGCTGGGAACACACCCACATCAGGAGGCTCTGAATTAGTCAAGGCAAAGCCAGCCATTCGGGTCGCATTCCCTCCAGCTCTCCTTCTCAGCTGCCTGAAGCCAGTTGTCTTCATGGTTATGTGGTCTACCTCATGTTTAGTTCACCCCAGCTGTGTACCTTCCTCAGAGCACCAACACTGTAGAGGGAAGTATAGGTGGAGTCTGGAGAGCGAGGAGATAACCCCAAGCTGCATTCCAGAGAAAGTAGCAGTCTTCTGTGCTGCCCCAAGGCAAAGATAGCTGTCTGCTGTTCCCAGCTGTCTCTCCCAAAGGATATGTGGGAAGGGATGTTTAACAGGTTTCAGAATGTGTGGTGATGAAGAGAAGGTAGAGAACACAATGCAAGCCTGCAAGAAAAGCATTTCAGATGTTCTTTTAGTTCTTATTACTGCCCATCTGGTGATGTCTGAAGCTCATAAACTTTCCAGCCACTTTTGAATGCTTTGACATATTAAATAACTGTATGCCGATTCAGTTCCAAGATCTTCAAATTTTCATGATTTTCTAACATTAAAATTTTAAACGTTTATTTTCAGAGATGCCTGAACCTTTTTGTATTGAACGTGGTAGTCCTTATTAATTTCTTCACTCATGCATGTTTAGAAAAGGAAACTTAATCTCAAAATCTGAGCCAGACATAGTTCCCTGTGTACACAGGGCTCTGCTATTTCTTCTGCTAGGAGCCATGGCACCATTTTTCTGTGGTAGATGCAGGAGAACCTCTTCATGATGACCTCAGATGTATCTGTGCTGTCCTTTCCACCTGAATGGTGTAGGCAAAGGAGAATCAAGCAGAAAGCATACCTAGGCTTTATTAGGCCTAACAGAAAAAAAAAAAAAAAAAGATATTTCTCTTCCTAAAGGGGGGACTTCAATGAGGCTCTGAAGTCAGCCACTTGGATGCTATCTTCTCCATTCTGTTACCCTTCCAGTTTTCAAGGATGTCAAATTAGAGCAGTGACAAAGGTCATCCATGCACAGAGACTGAAAAGAGTACTCCTTTTCAAGTAATAACTACTATAATTCCTTCCTTGCTATGGATTTAGTTGAAAAACTTCACCCACTTCATACTGCAGAAAAGCAGATGCTGCAACTGTTCACAGGGATTGACCTCAGAATCACATGGACATCATTAGTAGTCCTAAGACATGAGCTGCACTCACATCCTCGTGATGTACAAGCAAGGTAAGGGATAGGGTTACCAGACAAGAGTACCACAGATAACATATCATTCCTTCTGCAGGGTCACCAAAGGCTTCTGTGCAGAATGATGTGAAACAGCTTGTGAGGATATCTGTTTCTTCTCACTCCTTTTTGCTTGAATAAGCTTGGAAATTACATTATCAATTACTTTGATTGTTTCTATTATTAGAACTATTAGCAAAGTACATATTTCATTGCTATTATTGTGAAAAAAAAATAATGTTGAAATAATAAGTGTGCAAGTCTAGAAACTACTTCAATTTGAGGAAGGGGTATATCTTTTTCCATTTTTCTGAAAGAAAAGAATAGCTGACAATGAAATAGTACAAGAGGTATTGAACTAGTCCAATGAGAGTTACTATCCAATACAGCTGCAACAGAGGCCCTAGGCTTGAAACTATGAAATATGAGTATAACTGAAAGGTTTACCAGTCATTGCCAAGACTCTTACATGCAAGCATGCTGCAGAACAGGCCTGCATAGGTGGCCATATGAGTAAACCAAATACTTGTGGGAAGTTTAATGCTTGATGCTCTTGAGTTTGACTGCAGATGTGTTGGACCACAATAGAAAAATTGTGATGCTTTTGTGACTTTTCCATTATCATGCTTTATCTATGATCTGTAGTCAAAAATTGCATTACAGGTTTTACACAAAGTTTTGTAGCAACTACGTGAATGGCTGTCCTTTAGTGACATTCAGATGTAGCACTAACTCAATGTATGAAAGCAATTGCTTTTTCCAGCATAAACTGCAGCAGGTTACTGAAAAATTCCTTAAAAGTGTCAGGTTGGGCAAGTTCCCAAGGAAACATAAAATGCTTTAAAGACTTAAAAGACTTCCAGTCTAGTACTCCACAAAGTTACTGCATTGGTACTTTAATGAATATAAACAAGGTAAAACTGTTTAGCAGTTTATCTCAAGTGAGTATAATTCAGTGCAAATTCTTTTAAGATCCAGAGCCCTACTCACTGATAAACCCTAATGCTACTCTTTTCTCATAGGCAAGTGGTCTGTGACTGGGTCAGCAGAAGTGTTTATCTGAATATATTCATGTAGCAGCCAGATCAAGGAAACAGTGAAATTGTTCGTACAAGCAGTGAAGATACAAACAATAAGACTACTCATTAGAGAGAAGATATCCTCCTGTTAGCATAAGTGACTGCCATGTAGGCATCCTTCCCTACTCTTATTTTCTAAACAAGTTTAATTTTGTAACTCGGACTTAGAAAATCCTGGACTGGTATGTCAGACTTGTATTAGCCCAGTGGTTGATTCTACATACAGTACAAGCATATCTTCAGACTTGACTGTGCAGCCTGTATCTTACCTATATCTTACCTCCTAGACTACTTCTCCTTCCCATCGAGGTCCACAGCCCTAGATGTTTAGAAACCAGCTTCCTCCTACTCTAAACAGTAGAATACAAAGTACTAACTAGGAAGAAAATAAGATATTTGATTTCTGAAGATCATATTAGCCACTCAATCACATATTGTCTGTCTGCTGGCAAGAGAATATATACACTCCACATGATACTTTATTGTTGATCCTTATAGGTAGTGAAATGTTTAACATCCTTTTATGCAGCTGAGTTTGCATGAAGGCCAATAGTAATTCAACTGTTGGCATTCTGAAGTAGAGTACAGAAAACTTACATTCTAAAAGCGACCTCACTGGTGATACTTATGGCAGTCTACAATGGCATTACAGGGTGGTTTTTTCCTTCTTTTAAAGGCTTGTGACATTCACATTGTGCAAGACTCTCTTACAAGCTTTATAATGAAAAAGCCTTTGCAATCTTTCAGCTATGGCCTGCCACAAAAGAAAACACAGTTATTATATATTCTGAGTACTTAGAGTACACTGCTATTGTGTCATATTTTGTCAGGCTTGAAAGTTCAAATATATAATTGTGAATTTTAAGAAAGAAGTCTGCCATTTCCCTGTGGCAGCCTGTAACTTGAATGTCATTGAAAAAATGGGAGTCAGTGGCCGGCCTGACCACTACTGATGCTGCAACTGTCTGAACATAAGTATTTCCATTCTGCGTATTGGCTAAAATACCATTGTGAGTGGTTGGAAACAATAGCCATTTTAGTAAACAGTTATTGAAATAACATTGGAAAAAATAAACAAAGGAGGTAAATTTTGTAGACACAATTTCATTTCTTACAATGTATATTTGAAAGTTAGTGGGACAGTAACTATCAGATTTTTGGAGAAGTCAAAAGGTTGTACAGGAGCCATTTATTAGTAAAAGGGTTCCAAAAAAGTTCAAATTATTTCTAAAATGATATCTTCAATGATTTTGCCTTCAAATTTGAACTCATAGGTTTTGAGGATATGCACTAAATTACTCATATAAAACAGAAGCTACAAAGAGAATTAAATGGGAAATTAAACCAAACCTTAAGTCAGAAACGTTGCAGTAATGAGATCATATTTTTCCCCTTATTTTCTCTCGCATCAGCTCCTTCCTAAAGTTCTCAAAGGAAGCAAATAAAAACCATGTTCTGGTGAACTTCAGGGGATACAGGGGACATTGAGTTAGCTGAGTTCTTCTATGCCTTCATGTCACAGATGTACTGTATTATTCTTCTTTTGTGTTAGTCAAAACCACTTAAGTAAACCATCAGTATATAAAGTATTATGACACCATCACACCAAGACAGCAAAAAAGCCCATTGCCTAGGTTGGCCTCAACCTTCTTGTTTTGTTTCTTCAAGTCAGGAATATAACACACTAAAGAGACAGTACATCACTCTTCCCGTCTCCTTTGCAATGAAAAGAGACATTTCTCCTTCAGGATCACTTCCATAGCCATGTACAATAGTCGTGCCCATTGCAAATCAGAAATACATGCATACTTTCTTCACACAGTGTTCAAACATGCAGTTCTTTCTAACACAAGCAGGATTTTTGTTTTACTCGCAGTATTTCCAGAGCTGAGGATGGCTCAACAAGCATCAGAAAAGCTAGTAAATTCTGGTTTGCCTTTTATAATGAGAGTAATTTTTACTATAAAGTATAAGTTCAAATGTCTTCTGACAGTAAGCCAGATTTTCATTTTTTTCAGCTTTTATATTAGAATAAATTAAATAATATAAAAAAAGTCTAATACAGGAAGGGGACCCTTATTAAAACAAAATGGAACTTCATGTGTTTCTGACTGTTTGAGCCTGAGGCTTCTCCCAGGTGCTAGTAATAAATTGGCAGCCAAAGTCAGGCAAAAGTTCAAGGAAACACTTCTCTGCTTTTAAAAATCTGACAAACAAAACTTCCAGTTACTGTTTTGAATAAATGATTTATAGCCAACTTTCTTAGGAGCAGTTATCTGTCAAGTATATTTTGCTGTGATCCCACCTCTTGAAAAAATCTGTTGATTAACTGCTCTACCCAGGTAGTGAACTATTTATTGAAATATAGCTTTTCCATTTATGGCATAGGGTTTTTTTTCATGATCCTAATCACAAAGAAAAAGTAGATATTCAGCCTTGGGAAAAAAACTTAACTTTGCACTTTAATGCATCCATGATCCACTTTTCTTCCCTTTGACTTTTGCTGCTGTGATTTCCTTTACATTATAGTACAGCAAGAAGTCTGACTGAGCAACTACTCTCCAGCCTTCCCCAGTAGCCTCAGCTTTGCCTGTGATATTTTAATATACTCTTCAGAATTGTTCTCTTCTCTCCTTAAGATTATAAAAGGGTGTTGGATTTTTTAATTAAAAAAAATGTAGAATGCATTATTTGAAATTATAAATGCCTTATTTTTCTTCAGCAAAATTTAGTAACTTAATGCAAGCTTATATTTAACGCCTTTCAAGGCTATTTTATACTTATAAAGTAATATGCAGAGGTTTTAGTTTATCTGAGCATATACTCATACTATTTAAGTATAAGATTGTTTTAATGCATAATACTGTGCCTAATCCAGTATGATATAATCATCACTGGATACACTGAGCTAGTGAAACATGCAGAGATGAATTTGTGATCTAAATGTTTGCTATCTATGAAACAAGCTCCCAAGTTCCCAATAACGTTTTTTGTGCGTTGATCACACTTTCAAAATAGAGACAATATACCTACTCGCTGTGTTGAACTGCGATCTGCGCATGAAGAATATGGGAATCTTTACAGAAAGAAGCATAATCCTGGAACTCTAAACAGCGATCATAACTATGGTGTATTTTTGAGAAAAAAAAAATCAGTACAGCTGTTGATTTTTAGTCATTCCTTTTCCTCATTCAGCTACTACTTTCTGCACTTACGCTTTCTTCTTGCAATTCAGAAATTAAGATCCCAGCTAATAAAAATCTTTAATGAGTTACCTCTGTTTTGGACTTGGACACCCAAGATGAATGCTAATGCATGAGTATATGTTAAGTTCACAGTAACATATACACCTCGGCCACAACACTAGCAATATTAAAGCCTTCCACCATTTTTAATATTTGGCAAATGGAATAATTCTTTATTCTCTTGATTGGGTTAGATTTTAGAGGCGGGGGAGGAAAGGTCCCTTATAGGTCCTTATAAGTGACAGAGATTGGAGATTTTAATTCCTTGTTGAGCTTTTTTTTCATTTTAAATTGCATTTTAAATGGGGGCAGTGTTTTACAATCAGTATCTCATGACCCTACTCAAAGGATCTGCAGCATGGTACAAATGTCTGAGAAGTAATTTCTTAAATGCCAGTATAACTAAACTGCACTACATTAACATTTGGCTTCTCTGGAATGGAAGACTTACCACTACAAAAGTAGATAGGAAAAAGGCAATATGTAAAGTATAACAGATTAGAAAGGGAGAAAATCTAAACTTTAGTGGAAGAGAACTAGAAAATGTTTCACTTGCTGCTTAAAGACCAGAAATGAAGTTGGTTTTATTTTTCTTTGAAAAGGGATTGTTTGAGTTCTCAGTTAGTGGGAAATGAGATAAAATAATAAATTAAACAGAATGTAAAACCAACTTGGTCGTTCACATTTGTATATGTATATTTGGGTTGCTGTGCTTTCTTTGTGTATTTTCACCCATTCTTCAATCCATCATAAGACATTTTTCTAGAAGAAATTACAAAATGTGGCATATACCCCAGAAGGGCTGGATTGCACTAGGATAAATTTCTAAGGAGACGTTGCTAAGTATTACCGTATTCACCACTGGACACTGTGTTTGAGACTTGACAAAGGCAATCAGCTAAATGAAGAAAAGAACTTCTTTTCAAATAGTAGATATATCCATAGCCAAAATAAATTATTCAATTAAAACATGCTTCTGAATTCTTGGATTTATTCCCAGTTTAACTGGTACTTATATAGCTGTTTTGGTGGGGATACTTCCCTTGGTCTGGGTAAAGTATTGAAATGTATTTTCAGATGTAAAAAGGTAGATACTGGGTTTTCTTGGACCCTCAGAGTTAGAAAACATTATTCTGGCAATTTTCAGAACACTAGTTTTAATTAAGCACTAATTCTGATTTACGTACAGTTAATAAGCACCACACCAGAAGTATGAAGAAGTATTAAATGCATATAGTCCATTTAAAATACTCATAGTCCGACAAAGTTAATTTTGTAATAAGAATTACTGTATTTACAATCTTATAACTTCATTTTCATATCAGAAAATTTGGAGGAAATTATATTCTTTTCTATTTTAACTAAGAAATCATCTCCTGACTACATGAATGAGAAATAGACTGAGCTAGTTGGTCAATTCTGGGTGCAATTTTCTTTCCCTTACCTTCTGCAAAATTTGTTAAAGGAAAGGGTTTGCCTGAATAACTGCAGACTCATTAAACTACCCTCTTACCAATACATCAAATGAGAAAATCACAGAAAGAGATTCTAGTGCTCAAAACTCCTACAGTACATGGCTTGAGACATTTGGCTGAGCCAGATTTCCTTCGTCTGACACTACTGACAAGCCAATCAATGGTCAGGGAACCTTCTGTCATAGAAAAATCCTGGAAGAAGTCATCTACTCCTGCAGAGCAACTGAATTCCACTGTTAAAACATTTTCATACCTTGTGTTAAGATCAGCTTGATCATAGAATCATAGAATCATAGAATAGTTAGGGTTGGAAAGGACCTGAAGATCATCAAGTTCCAACTCCCCTGCCATGGGCAGGGACACCTTCCACTAAACCATGTCACCCAATGCTATGTCCAGCCTGGCCTTGAACATCGCCAGTGATGGAGCATTCACAACTTCCCTGGGCAACCCATTCCAGTGCCTCACCACCCTTACAGTAAAGAATTTCT
>JANRGW010015652.1:0-17984 GCA_024733675.1 Psilopsiagon aymara
GGTTTAGTGGGAGGTGTCCCTGCCCATGGCAGGGGGGTTGGAACTAGATGATCTTAAGGTCATTTCCAACCTTAACTATTGTATGATTCTGTGATTCTGTTACAGTGCACAAAATGGATTATGACTTTTCCAATTTGCTCCAATTCTAATAATTCATTAACAGACACTGAAAAGTGTAGAAAATCAGATACATTCTCTTTGCAGCTTTTCAGTATTCCATAAAGGGAAAAATAATAAAAATAGGTTTCAGCCTATTTTAGCAGCTATATCCCATTTTGCATATGTTTTTTATTTGCCGCTCTCTTTTACTATTTTATTATCCTTAAGACTACACTATTGTTTCTTTTTATTTTTCCCCAAATCTGCTCTGACACTTAACTTGCATTTTTTTTAAATATATGCTGGTGACTTGGATGGCGAACTGTTTTGAGCAGCAGTAACAGCAGAAATTTTGTGGTTTACCTGTGGATTGAATTTGACTGTTGCCTTACTTTTCTCCTGTAGAGTACAGTATTTGACACACTGAGGGGAAAAAAGAATGTCTCAAATAATTTTGTTCTAGACAGGGTTTGCCATATGATTAGCTGAATTAGCTTGAGGCAGTACATTTGAAGTGATGGTGGGCAACAGTCCTAGTAGTTGTTCAAAATTACATGCTGAATGGCAATTTCTGTAGCATTTGACTATTTCTATGCAAGGAAACAGATTCTCAATTGAAAAAAGGAAGAAAAACCATTCTTCTACTTGCATGCTACCAATGCATGTATGCAATCTTTCTGAGAGTGTGAAGACATCCTGTTCCAGGGTTTTTCTGGTTAAATTCACACCTCTCTTGTTCAGGAAGCTATTCGTATAAATTCTCATCTCTTCAGTTTAGGAATGAAATAATATGGTCAGGCTCTATTTTGGCTAGCTTGATTCAGACTTGATTCTTTTCCTTCCTGGAAGCTTACCATGCTCTTATTTTCAGAGATTACTTGCCTGACTATTAAATTTAGCTGATTTCTTCTTGGTAGAACAGCAGCATAATGTGGCAGTTTGTGTAATTTAGGAATAAATTGGCTTTTCAGTGTGTTAACAACTGATTTTCTCTAATTAGTTGACAGTGTGCAACTGGAGTAACAGTTAATACTCTTGGGCTCAATTTTGGAAGGTTTGTACAGGTAGTCATTAATATCATACTGATACTTTTGTATCACATCCCAGGAATGCTGTTTTCAGATTTGTGTATATATCTTGCTTTGTATTCTGTTTTCTCCCTGTTCTTCTCATTGAGCATGTTTTCTGGTTTTCCAGGACAACTAAAAGGCATTGTACTTTCTACGATGGGCAGCATTCCAGTCTTTCAGGGGTGTGTCATGTTCCAATGGCAGAGCCATTCTGCACCAAAACTAGAGAGGTTAGTGAATTTTGTAGTAGTATTTAGAAATTATATTTTTGTGGCACTTTCTTGTGATACAGTAGCCTAATTACGCATTCTTAGAATACAGAGGCAATCTTCATCTCTGTTCCTGTTTCTCAGGTAGTTGTGGTGTGAAGGAAAAATGTGACATTTGGAAAGCATGGAAAATAACAAATCTGGTTTCTATAGGAGCTGTCTTCCTAAGGGAGATACGCAGAAGGTATCAGTTGGCAACTGAGATTTTCCCAGGATTTTTAGTAACAGGACAAAAGGTCTTTATTTCATGTAACCAGAGAGGAAAGCAACAAAGTGGACAAAGCATAAAATTAAACTAGGGAATTAGTTCATTTTTGTTCTAAATGAAACTTCACCTTCGGTAGATGCACTCTGCATACTTAATACAAAGAATTAAATAAATAGTACTTTAGCATTCACAGAAATCACAATATTGCATTTGTGCTTTTTTACATTGTAGCAATAAGTGACTGTGGAAAGGCAAGGCTTAGTTTAAAGGATGTTAAACATAGAAACAAGCCAAATTGCAGTACCCTTTTATTCTTAACTGTTAGTTAAGAATACTAATGACTCTTAGTGTCATTATTTCAGGATTTTCAGGCTTCAAAACCACCTAGGCTAAGCAGTGTGAAATGGTGCTCTGTTTTTCAGCACCCTTAGAAGCTTCTGGGAGGAGTGCATCTGTGGTTAAATATGCCAGCTTTGTCTGTTCTTAGATTTGAGGACCTATTGGTCCACAGCATTGCTAGCAGAGTAGTGCTTCAGTGCACTTGGAATCAAAGTGCTCTGCAATGAAGTAAAGACATTTTACATCTCATGAAGAAACCACTACATATTATACATGTACATGCTTTTGCCTTTCCTCCATTGAGCAGAAAATTGTACAAAACACTTTTTGTTTTCATGTAACAGGAGCCTAGCCACATGCTCTTACCAAAGATTAGTTGGTATGTAGTTGCTCAGTAACTTTGAGCATGAAGTCATGTCACAGCACATACAACAAATTTATTGAGAGCTGACTAACTATACACTTCCTGAAATTGATTAAAACGAATGTTATTACTGCAGTGATAGGCAGTATTTCATACCTTGTCTCTTTCTTACTTTTTTAACAAGGTAGTAGTTATGCATAAACTGTTTCCTGAAGTTGCAGGCAATACATGCCAAGGCTAGTTTTCGTTTGATTCTTGAGTAGCTAGAAAGGATGTTCTTCGGGTATTGCATTTTTTAAAAAATAACGGAGAAACGCTTCTTTTTAAACAAAGAAAAAACATTTAGGTACTTCCCAGTCTCACATGTGATCATTATCTCATTAGCTTATGTGTTGTAATCAGCCTAACAGATGTTTTAAAGAGCGTGAGAACATGTGGTTTTGAGCTCTCAGTGAGGCTGAAAATGGATACTTTCACTTCATTTGAAAATTACAGATAAAAGAGACTTAAACTTTTTTCCTGGAACTATCCCTGAACATTGTTGGCGTAATTTCAGCTCACTAACTTATCTTAGTTCAGGAGGATTTCTTAGATAAGTGCAATAATAATAAAGTCAAAACTAATAATGTAATAGACTATGTAAGGAATTTTGCACTAAAAAATCTGAAAACTTTATATTAAATTGCATTTGTGTAAATCCATGAAAATACTGTTTTATTTGGTTTATGCTCTGTAAATTAAATGATAATCTGAAAGAAATTTGCCTTTTCTCTGACTATAATGTTTTTAATAATGTAGGGCGCCTTGGTTATTATTGCTTTCAGAAACAGGCTCACTGCAGCAACTTATAGAGAGTAAAGTTGGAACTTTGTAAAGAGTTTCAGGGAAATACTGTTCAAGTGTGGTTTAACTCAAATCACAATTGAAGTTCTCTGTTGATCTATTAATAACATATAATTAAACTGGCAGTAATTTTATATATTCAGAATGAATATCAGCAATAAATCACAATATTAAGTGTGATTAATATTAGATTAACTTGCAGCATGTTAATAAATACCTACGAATTTTTAAGTGTCGGACTAATCCCCAGAAGCTGTGCTTTACCCCTGCAATCTTTTTCACACAGTTATATGAGCAAATACCCTTTCCCAGCACATGTGGGTTACATGCACACCCATCCTCTTCTGTGCGTGCAGGTTCACATGCAGTGGGAGATGTGGGTACTCCAGCTTCATGTGTACTTGTTCTGCTCCATACAGTCCATAGATCCACATGTGAGTAAGTAGACACCTCACAAGGTCATATAGCACACTCAGAGTATCGCAGCTTGTTGCACCTGTGTATGTCGAGTGCAGGCTTCTAAAAGGCTTTTTGCAGGAAGGCTGCTCCACCTGGGCTGTGTGAGGGTAATGATCTGACAAGTCAGCTTCTAGTGGTATTAGACTAGATTTTCACTACTGCTGTATTACAAAGTTCTCTCCTGTCACAATGTTTCATACTGCTTTTATCCTTCTTTTCAAGCTTTTATTTTATGTTGGTAGTAATTTTAAACAGATGTCATTGTAGTTACTTTCTCCTTCCTACTCAGGACGGCTACAGATGTCTTAGTCTCATTTACACTTGCTGGTACCCTCTTATTCCTACTGTATCAACTGGTGTTGGCCAGGCCATTTACCAAGAGAGAAAGTCATTATGATTTTGCCATATACAGGATCCTGGTTGGAACTGTAAAGGCTAATGTGAAGTACATGGTATATGTGAAGTGTACAGTTCTGGCATGGAAAAATGCAGTAATAATTTCTCTACAGATTCCCAGGGTAGTCTTTGAAATATGTGCTTCATAGCTTGTGCTCTACAAGCACATAGTAATGCAAAGTCTTAGTTTCAAAAAAGTAAATTTCTTATTACTGTTCTCACCAGCTCAACTCCACCTTGTGGTAATGTAGTGCTCAGGGGAGCATTTTAACCATTCTGTTCTCAGTGTAAACACACCCTAAATACCATGCAAAAATTTTCTGGTTTCCAGTCTTCTTGGTCTGCATTTGCAAACAGTAATCCAACTGATACTAACAAAATCAGAGGAATTGATGATTATTCCTGTTAGTAGGGCTATTAACATCTCTTAACTGCATGAGGAAAGTGAAACTGATCCTTGGTTTTGGATATTTTTAGCTATGTGAAGCTTGACTTCTTGTATAAAGCTAATTTCATTTGTATGCAAGTTTTTTGATGGGTTGCAAAAGTAGTGCATCAAGGGGAATTATTTCCTTTTCCTGATATTGGCATGTTTTGCAGGTTCTCATTGAGACCGCCAAGAAGCTGGGGCTCCAGTGTCATTCTAGGGGAACGGTGATCACAATTGAAGGCCCACGTTTCAGTTCTCGGGCAGAAAGCCTTATGTTTCGCAGCTGGGGAGCTGATGTTATCAACATGACCACAGTGCCTGAAGTGATTCTTGCAAAAGAGGCTGGAATGAGTTATGCTAGTATTGCCATGGCAACAGATTATGACTGCTGGAAAGAACTTGAAGAAGCAGTGAGTAAAACTTTTTTTCCTCTGGGTCCAGGTCCTGGGATCTGGATGAGAACCTGTAGGTTTTGGTAAGAGATCACATACTGAAATACGTCTGTTCTTACATCAGTATCTCTGAGTTATTCTCAGTGAATGGTTGTGAAAGTAAGAACAGAATCAGTTGTTGCTACCTCATTCATTTTCATAAACTGGCCTTACTAATAGCAAGATTGTCTACTCTTGCCTGAATCAGTCAATCTGTGTATGAAGCTTATGAGCTCTGAATATGATTTGTCTTCCCGTGATTTGTCTAGTATTTTGGGGTTTGTTTGCTTGTCTTTTGCAGCTCAGTACAAAATGATGTATCTGCTTTAGTTCTCTTATTTGTGTAAAATACAATAAGATGCACCCACAGAGGGAAGTTTTTACTGGCTAAAAAGATTGTGACATTTTAAGGTTTCACCTTTTTGCTGAGAGGTGTATGAGTTAAATTAATTTATTTGGTATTTAAAATGTGTGCCATTGAAATTAAGAGGCACCACTCAGTTTTATTGTATTTCTAGGTTTCGGTGGATAAAGTTTTAAAGACGCTGAAAGGGAATGCAAATAAGGCTACTAGCGTACTCCTTACCGCTATACCTCAGATAGGTTCCATGGAATGGACTGACACCCTGCACACCCTGAAAGTAAGTATACACGATGCTGATGAGTACTAGGAACAATGTATGTATTTATATGCGTAATATAGGTACACGTTCCAAGATGTTTCTGCTTAAATCACAGCTTCTTAGAGTAGGTGCTTCAACAAGCCAAGTCCATTTAAGATGAGTAAACAAATCCATACAAGATTCTCACAAGCTTTATTGCAAAGATCTAGCTTCTGTTTTAAAAAAGAGTTACAAAAGGTAAAAAAATTAAGAACATCTGTATATTGTTGACGAAGTGTTATCCTTCGTAGCCTGGGTAAGATGCAAGTCTGTGTGAGTATCCAAATGAAAAACGCGTACCTCTACTCTGTTTTAGCTTAGCTCGTCAGAACTATGAAAATCCAAGCAGAGAAAACTGAACCAAATTGAAAACATGGTGCTGTCTTTAATACGTAGAAAGAGAGGAGTCTGTTGTATATAGAGATAATAAACAGGTTGAAATTGTTAGAACTGTGTTCTCCCATAGGTTTTAGATCCACAAAGCATTAAAAAAAAATAGAAGATAAAAGCATTTCGAAATATATTGATGGGAAATTTGGGGGCAGATTTTTTCTTAGACAAGGGTTTACTTACATGCTTTAGATCATCTCCAATGATGTCATGTTTGACATTCATTTGTGATTATAGCATAGAGGGAAAGAAAAATGTTAAAATAGTTTCGATGTCTATACCACTTTTTTTGAGATTTTGAGAGTTACTATTCTCTGGTAATTCTCTCCTCTCTTGGGTTCTTTCTTTTTTCTGATATCCTACTTTTTATTAGAAGGTCTTGGTTTATGTTTATGACTCTTCGTCACCCAGTTATCTGAAATTTTAATGTTCCTTCTGTACATTTATGCATTAACTGACTTTTCCCTTTCCTCTTTGCAGTCTTTAGGAAGTTGTGTCTTGGATGGGTAAGGGAGACAACAGAATTAGTGCTGATGGTGCTAATATAGATGAGGGATTGGTCCTAGGCTTCTGTGTTAATGAATAAGGAGAGAGATAGTTTTACAGTACAACAGAGAGATGTATATATGTGCCTCTGTGTGAGTGTGCAGTTGAACCATAGAATTTTAAAAAACTGTTCTCTTTGTAGATGTGTTCTTCTGTGCGTTTTACACTGGGAATTTTAAAGGTCTGATGATGAGGGGTTTTTGAACTCATCTTTTTTGGAGGCACCTTTTCCTAGAGCTTGAAGGCAGTACCTCTTGCATGCCCTGCAGTAATGTGGTAAGGAATGCAGACAAGGAGGGAGCCGAGCTAAACTGCAGCTGGTACTCTGCTGTTATTGATGATGTAAAGCCATGCCAGCCTGTATCCAGGGTGCATCTGGCCATCTCAGATGGGCATTTCCCAGTGTCTGCTTCTAGTGTTTGGGAAAGCCTGTGAAACTGTCTCTATATAGACACGGCTTTTTCTCTGAGTTCTGTAATCTGCCTGCTGTACCTGGAGGAACTTCACCAGGCAGGAGAAGGTCTTTGAAGTTTGTCTCTGCCTGGCTGCTGTCTCTTCCCATATGTACCTTTAGAGAAAGGTTTGTGCTCTTCAGAGCTGTACTTCAATACTGATGAAGAAACATGTAGAAATCCCTTTTTTTTAAGGAACTTCGTTTTCAGAGTATTCTGATTGTATTTGTAAAGAGCTTTCTGTGAGTGATGTAGCGAGTTTGCTAGCCTTAAAAATGAAAAGCAAGCTGCGCAGTGGTTCATTTGTAGCCTGTGAGCCTAGCATCTTTAATTGTTTCTTCAATATGATTATTGTTCTCAGTGCCAATAAGCCTGTTACATAGGTTTATGAAGTTGTAATGTCAAGTCCTTGAACGGTTGGAGGATATCCTGTCCTGTAATTTTTGTGGTGTCAGAGGAAGCTGGAAGTACTAAACACATGGAAAGAGTTATGCCTGTTTGTAATCCAAATGGAAGCTATGTAGTCTGGCTTTTATGTTGAAAAGTACTTCTGCTGTGCATTGGCAATGGAAGCATTCATCTATTTTGTCTTTGTATTTCAGACAGCAGTGCAGTGTTCGGTCATTCTGCCAAAACAGTAACAGCCTGCATGGATCGTGAGAGTTCAGGTGCTCACAAGGAAAAGTGGATCACTTTTGAACTCCAGAGGTTAATAGTATCTTCAAAAACTATTACAAGCATAAAAGACTATAGTAAACATTTACTGATGATAATGTGTAAGACAACTTCTATAACTTTTATCATGTTTGATAATGTATAAGATGTTGTCATGTTCTGTTCAGTGACACCTGTCAGTTGATGGAAGAAAGGACAGGCTAGGTAATACTCTTACAGTTTCATAAAATAAGAGCTAGGAAAGCAGATTCACAGGTATGCTATTTGCTTTGCTATTTCTGCCTGCATCTTTTCCTTCAACAAGACAAATGTTTACAGTTCACTTCAGAAACACCCGAAAAACTGAACAATCAATTTCAAAACAGAATTATACTATTTTTATACATTATCCATGTTTTTTTATTTCAGTGAATTTTTTTAAAGCAATGGGGTTTGTTTGTGTTATAGAAGACACGGATTAATAATTGTGATGGTTCTTTCACAGCAGCAGTTGCGAAATGAATGTTATTGTTTTAAAAAATTAGGTAATGCCTAAGTCAAATTTATGCCTGAAAGTGTACTTACATCACTTGCAGAACTGTACTGCTGGCAGTGTCCCGAACACTGTGCTAGCCTTTTGCTGCTTCGTTGATCTGAGTGACTCCAAGATTAGTTTCTGGTTTAAGTGATGTATGTGCTTTGAATGTGTTCATTTCTTTTTTTAACACAATTTGACTTCAGTAAAATAATGTACTTCTTGCCTAGTAAATAAATGAAACCTATGCTTCTCCAACCTGTGTGGAATTTTTTTAATTAATATTCTTTACATCTAGTCATTTGTGAGTGAATTTTGTTGCCTGACAGTAACTTTTCCCATTCATGGGCAGGTTGGTGGTCATTCGTTGTGGACACCACTTGTACAAAGACCACTTTCAGAAAATACTCTGCTGCTGTTCTGAGTCCCTGAAATAACAGAGATTGTTGAATCAGAAGTGAGTGAGAATGCAGTCCAAACCAAACAAGGGAAAGATCAGAAACATGAAATGTGTGGATTGTTACAGAAAAAAAAAAAAAAAAAAAAATCCAAAGGTAAACAAAAAAAGTGGGTAAATAAGGAATTTTAGCTTGGTAGTCCAGTCTGCTTCTGTGAAGCCTTTAGATTTGGACACATTCTCCTAAGCAAAACCAGTGCAGATGCTTTTCAGGTACTAGGAAAATTGCTTAATCAAATTTCCATCTTTCCTGGTGGTTTTTTAAAGAAACTTAAATTGCAGGAGCCAGACCTTGAAGCTTGGCAGGAAGAAGGCTACAGATCTAACATACCTTTTCCTGCTTTTGATACTGTTGTGGTTTAAGCCCAGTTGGTAACTCAGAACCACGCAGCTGCTAGCTCACTCTCCCTTTTCCTGCCTCCCAGCTCCCAGAGGGTAACATAGCATAGGTAACATGTAATTATGTGAAGATAGGCCAAATAGCAGGTTTTACTTGTCTTTCTAAACAGTCCTAAGAAAAATACTGAATTTGTCGTGGTAACTGCTGCAGGTATGCTAGAGAACAAAATGCAGATGTATTGTACTGCATCACTAAAACCAAGTAAACATTCTGTCAGGGAACAGTGTTGTTCTTGGACTCAAAATTTCTCATTTGACAAAAGTGAGATAATAACACACAGAGGACTTCATTGATGGAAATCACCTCTCTTTTGTTTGACTGTCCCTCTGTGACAGTTCTATTTTTTTACAACCTTTATTCAGTCTGGATTACTCTTCTGGATTTGGAGTGCCACCATCTAATGCCGAGTATTGACACTGCTCCTATATTTTAACATCAGAATCAATGCTAACAAATACTAGCTGGAGGTTCTTGGGAAAATTACATCTGGGCCTAGTGTACAGCTTAAGGGGATAGAGGGTGCTATATTATTGCTGTTGCTTAGTTTTCAAATACCTCGGACTCCAAAACCAATGCCTCTCAAAGTCGATGGATGTCACTACTCTTACAGAAAGTTTGTGTCTTCTCTGGGTTAAACATAACTTCTTGCACACTTTCTGCTAGAGTTTTATGCTGGTATCTTTTATACCAAATATTGTCTCTTACTAAAATCAAGAAATCTTTCAGCAGGACCTTTCCAGAGCCTGACTGGTTTGTATGTGTGTTTCCCAAACCTTTATGTTTGAAAGCCTCATTTAAACACCGACTACTTCAATACAAGTAGCTAAACAGTGACCTCTGGAGAAAATTAAGCAGCTTCCCTATATTTTGCATGACTCATGCAGGATGGATTAGAAGTGCGGGGAGCCTGGTATAGTATTAACTTACAAAATTTAACCTTGCATTTTTCAAGCCTAATTTTCATTTTCCAATTGTTCTAAACTAACTCATCGATTTTTTTATGGCCTAAATGCTTTCAAGGTTTTTGGAGAAAGAGATCACCCTTAGAGCCAGCAGGAGCTGCTAAAAAACAGGTCAGTGTGCCATGCTTCTATGCAATATTTGCCTTGGGGGAATAGAAAAATGTAGCTGGGAAATGGTGAGTATATTGGAAATAAATGCTGAAAGCCTAATTTTCTTCCCTATGTATGCAGAGGGGAGACTGAATGGAAGAGAGTGATTGTAAATAGCACAGGTGCACAAAGCACGAGGCATGACAGCGTTAGCCAGAGACTGGGAGATAAAGAATTGTTAGCCAAATGATTCCTTGTAAAATTTTCCACTCAGCTCTGAAGAAAATGTCACAGCTTGGAACTACACTAAATGTCCAAATCCACGCAGACCACAAGCGGAAGTGTCACTGCAGGGTACACTCAACACAAATAATGACCGCAAGAGGAAGACATACACCCACTCGCAGGAGCTTTTGTCCAACTGTACCTCCGGTGGTATTCATTAGGAGTTCTGCTTCATCTTGGTGTATGAGTCACAGGCGACAAATCGTTCGCAATGACTATAGGGACTTCTGGATCTGGACTCTATAGCAATTCAGGCCCTAACAGCCCTTGTCTGTATTCCAAGCCAGCACCCCATGCTTGTACCATGGGGTATGATTTCTCTGACTGGTGTTGCAGTGTCCTATCCTGCTTCTCACTGGCTGTTTGGGTGTTGTATTTTGCTTACCCCAGCTATCCGTGGCTTTTAAAGTCCTTTTCTCTTGGAGATCTGTATTTTGCTCAGAGCATCCGCCAGTGTGCATGTTAACAGCATAGTATACTGATGCCAGTGCAATATTGCAGGTTCAGATACGGCATAAATTAGACCGTGAGGCAAGCCACTAGGTTTACCTTTTTTCTCCCTTTTCTGTTTCCTCTAAATCACTCTCTGCAGCCTAACACTGTGACATGAAAGTTCACCTCTATCTTGCTAACCTGAAATTGCCCACTGCTATCTCATTTTCACTTAGTTAACACTTCACACTACTAACAACATCTGAAGCGTCTCAGCATCAGCACAGGTGGCATGTGACATCAGAACTTAGTCTTTATATTAGTATTCAAAACAGACACAAGAGCAGTTGGGGTTCCCAGAACTGTAACCAGTAAGAAACCAGCTGAGTATTAGTAAAGGGAGAAATTACTTCAGGAGGTGCTCAGCACTGGGCAAGATCAGCTCTCTAAGATGAAAACTGGCTTAACTGCTCTAACGACTACTTCCTCTCCCCGTTGTCATTGCGGTACTGACTGAAGGGGGCAAGAGCATTTAAATTAGCACTTAATCACTCTTTTGGGAAACTGCAATTGTTTGTTTAGATAATTGTCAAGTTCTTCACCCCTTTTGCACTAAATTGCCTCAGGCAATTTGTGGTGCAAAGCCATGCATCACTAGGCATACTTGGAAATGCATTTTCTATTTTAATACCAGAATGTAATAGAGGAGGCCCAGCTGCAGAATTTAGGAGATGACAGGGATTTCTGTGAAAAACAAAGTGCCAGCTGCCCTGAACTGCACTCCAAAACAAAAGCAATTTAGTTTTCTTCAGTCTTGAACTGATTATGGAATGTACCCTATTTCTAATAGAAAACCTTGATACTAAAAGAGAAAGAAATCAGAATTTGGATTGCCTGCATCTGCTTATTCTGTAAATAAACCTGAAGTAATTGTTTAACCCTAATTCCTGGCGTACAACTGGCTGTCTGTATCTCTTGTTCTTTTTAAACTGCATGGGAGAAAATAGTGCTAATTTGGTCATTTTATTGGAAGAGAGTGAAAAGATTCTGTGTAGGTAAAAAGGTCCACACTTAACTCTGTACCTGAATTTTCTTATGCCTTTCAATTCTATTTTCACGAAACTAAGCAGTAAGAAATAGCATTATTGCTTTGTTACTACCACTGAATATATGACCTGCTTCCAGAAACCTTATGCAGGTGTGAATGACACTGTGAATCTCCTGTCTCAGTCTTCTGCTCAGGAGAGGGCAAGATAAATGCCTTACAGTCTCAGTAGCAATACCAGAACAGAGAATGTTTCAAATTCATGTGGAATAAATCTGAATAGGATCCAGAAATGTCTCCGGTTTTTTAAGGTGACATAATCTCTTCTTCCTATGGCTATGTAGACTGGGATTTTCTAGAAACCGTCACTGACTGACATGAAATGTGAAATGTGAAAACGTGACATGAAAGTTCTGCATCTGATTTTTGTGAACCAGCTTGCTGGACTAGTCTGCTTGGTACTTTCAAATGTCCTGCCTTAGGGCAGGCATTCTTCTTGGAATCAGGGTTTTTTTCTGCACATTATTAAGCATGAAATCATTTATCTTGACATGTGGTGAAGCAGTTTGCTACCAGTCAACAGAACTGCTTAAACATTCCCTGAAAACAACCGCAGAAGGAGCACATATGCAAACGAAGTACATTCATAGATCATAATAACTTGTGTGGGTTTATATCGCTGTAGAAAATATATGGATGATGCAGATCTGTAGAGTGTCTTGATGTCCACAGTGTTGAAGAGCATTGCTTCAGGGAATGCGTTAAAACAGTGGTTTCTATGTACACCTTGAAAAGAGAGGGGAATAAAACGAAAAAAGAAGGTGTTTGGGCATGATGTTAGATCCTCAGATTTAGCAACATATGGAATCAATAATAATGCCTGTTGTAAATGAAATGTGTCTTACAGGACACATGAAGTCTGTCCGGCTGTTTGTTTTCCTACAGTGTGGTTCTTCCAGCATAAGGAAGACATTTGATCTTATGGAAATCTCTTAATTTGACCTTAGAATCTGTGGTTTATGAATTAGTGCTTTATGGGAAGCAGCTTTTGTATGAGAAAAAGAGAAAAAGGAAGGGGGGGGGAGAAAAAGAAATTATGAATTACTTCAGTAAGTGTCAGATTGGGATTGATTGAGACCTGATTAAAAAAATATAAAAACAATAATAATCTAGAGCCACTAGGTATATGATCCCTCATGTCTACTGCTGGGAGTGATTGCCCCACCAGATCCCTTGTACGGTATGAATGCCTTCAGGGGTCCTCTGTCCAACACCAGGTCGTCTGGCTTACCTGTTCCATTTGCAAATTCCTCACTGTCTTCTATGCGTGCTCTCAGCATTTCCATTTTCCTCCTGAGGCTCACAGTTGCTTGAGATTTATTTTATACGGTAGTGAAGCAGTGAGGTTTATCTATTTCCACACCTTGGAGGGGGGGGGGGTAAGGTCAGGTGATGACTTTTCTTTTTTAAAATGCTTTCTGTTTTTCACTTCTGTGAAGCCTTCGAAGACTGTGAACACAGTGTGTACAGCCTACAGACCCTTAAACACAGCAAACTTAAGCTAATTTAAAGGGGATTATGTGTTTTGTAAAACTGAAGAGTCATGTTCTTAAAAAGTCTATTTCCAGAATGTGTCGTAGAAAACGCTTCGTTTTTGTAAGTGTCATTACACCTGAAGGTGTTTTTCTTAAATATAAAAACGTGACAGAGGACACAACAGTGGAAAATTCCTAGCCAAATTATTTAGGTGCTGGCGTTCACACACAAGTGCGCTTTGTAGCACATAGTGCTCCTGGCTCCTTGTCCAGAGGGCGAACATTTATGTCAGAACCGAAAGCCGCATGCAGCAGCTACGTCGATGTGATGAACCCACCTTTTAAAAGACTTTTTAGAGACAAACCTGAAAATCTCGGGTATCCTTTCACAGAGATTGGGTTGGACACTTGGAGGGAAAACATTTTTCTATGCTTTCATAAAGGAAGGTGAATTTTTCGTTTCCTTCCCTGTACGCGGTGGCAGCGGTTAGAGCAGAGCTGATCAATCCGGTGAATGCCTTGTCCGTTCAGGTTCTTACTGCACTTGCACCAACCCAAAGTCACCATCCGTAACTTAGTCCCAAAACCTCTTCATCCCAAGGAAGCTTGGGGCTTTGGCAGCTCCGAGGCCAAAGCTGCAGGGAAGGTCACGATCTTCCTCCAGGGCTTCACCGTGAGAGACGGAGAGGCTGCGTGGAAGCCCCGCTAGTACCCCTACCCTCCACCTCCCGTGTGCTACGAAGCGACTTCCCGGGGAACGGGCTCCTTCGTCGATCAGCCGCCGGGGCCGGGAGGAGCTGAGAGCCGTGCGGCAGCTTGGGTGAATGGGATCGTTCGTCCCTGCCCTCAGGCTCAAGTATTGCCAGACTGAGAGGGGCTCTTCAGCCGAGGAAGGAGAGGGGAAGAGAAAAAACCACCCGCAGTGCCCCTGCCCCCTGCCTCAAACAGTTTTGCTGACGGCTCTCCCGCCGTCTGATGCGGGACCGCTGTCGACTTTGCCCCCAAACTGCTAGGAAATAACTCTTTTTTTTTTGAGAACAGAATGATTCCCCCCCACCCCCCTTCCGCCCCCCTTTTAAATAGAAGAGCGTCAGAAAGCTGATCCTTGGTAAACTAGAGGCTAAACGACGACTCATCGCTTCTTCCGTTCTTCTGATGCGCCCTGACCAAAGTGCAGGCTCCTGAGCACGGAAAACAAAAATCTGCTGGAATAGGGGGGAAAAGTACCCTCATGAGAGGCACAATATGCGCCCGTGGTGCCTTCTTTTACAAAGTGGGCTTGCCATCGTTTTTATTTGCAGGAAAAATATGTTCCGCTCTTAAAAGAGATGGTGAAGTCATGCAAAGGTGCGAAGTGCAGTTGAGCTTTCCTGTTGCTCTGTAAGAGATGCTTTAAATAAGGAAATTGACGAGTTTCATGGGTGTTTTTAACTTGGTTGTATATGCGCTTAAATAATACACAGCTGCTTACAAGCTGTGTATTCATCCTGCGCAAAGTTGTTGTACATGTTTATGCACAGACACGAAAATATGTTGGATATGAACAAAGTCGAAATAAATAAAGACGCCCCACACTGAGTAGTGCTGCGTACAGAACCGTTTAATAGTTAAAAACAAAGATTCGGGATTTTGAAGGCAAGTCCTTCTATATTTTACTGTTGAGTAGTAACAGGTATTTCATCACGCAAGAAATGTTGAGTAAACGATGAAAATTGAAACACAATGAAACATTGAGTAAACGATGGAAATCGCTTAGGAAAAACAGAAGCAATGGGTGTGAAGAGGTTCGAACTTATAACTAAGCTCGGCCAATTGTTATTGTTTCCAACTGTCTGGTTTAGAGACCAGGAGAGCCTCCTCAAAAATACCAAGCTCGTTGAGCAGATCTTTTGAATCAAAGGGGTATCTCCAAATGTTAAAATTACACAGCAACTGAACAATTGGGATTTTTTACATGGGTAGCCTTCCCTGAATACATCTATACCAAATATTCTTAGTAGTTCCCAAATTGTAATTTCGATCATTGTTACATGTTTAAAGACTTTTTAAGTTGAGAGTGGTGATGAGGGGGGAAGATTTGAAGACTAATTAAATTTATAAACGGGATGGCTAAGGTGTTCACTTTTTCGGAGCTCTGTGAGGAAGAATCCTCATGAGGAAGGATTGTGCGGCACTGAATAAGATCATTACCAACCTGAATAAGACAAATGTCTAATGGAAATCAAACCAGGGGCTTGCAGGGCTCTGAGCGAGTCACTAAGGAAAATGGAGCGTTCTTACTTCTCTAAACCGCATCAATTTAATCATAAAATGGAGAACTTTTTTTTACCCTTGGAGCACGGGAGAACAGCTCGCTGCGTGTCCTCCGCCCGACGAAGAGCCGGAAGGGACGGAGAAGACAACGCGCTCTCCCCGCGTAAGTGCTTTGGTTCTTTAGGCTTTTTCTTAGAAAATGCATCAGCATGCGTCGCTCGCAGAAGCGGGACAAGGAGTCCCCGGGGGTGAGCGCTGGGAGCTCTGGGGCAGAGGGACAGTGAAAGACCTTCCCCAGCCGCCGGGCTCCAGCCAAGCGTGCTCTCTGCGGGCCAAGACTGCTGGACGAGGGACCGCGGAGACGGGGAAGCGGAGAGGATGTCAGCGATCAAGGGGAGAGAGGCAAGGAGCTCTGCCAGGCGCAGCGGAGGGGACGCGGGGGTCGGGTCAGCGCTTAGCCCCTCCCGCGGCCATCCCGGCTACCTGGGAGGTGGCGGGAAGGGTCGGCGGGTGGCGGAGGAACCGGGCCACGGGTCCGTGCGGGCCCCCCGCCGCCACGTCGAGGGGGAGGCGGCCGCTGCCATCGGGCAGGTCGAGGCGAGCCCCGGCGCGGTGCAGAGCCGTCAGCGTCTCCAGGAAACCAGCGCGGGCCGCGTCGTGCGCCGGGAGGCAGCCGGTGCGCGGGTCCGGGCGGTTGGGGTCGGCGCCGCGCTGCAGCAGCAGCTCCGCCACCCGCGGGCTGCCCAGCATCATTACCTGCGGGGAGAGACAGCGATAGCGTCCCGCTCAGCCCCGCTCACACTTTCTCCTTTAGCACCCCCAGGAGCCACGATCGCCCACGGACAGGAGAGGGAAATCCACGGAAGAGGCCTAGAGATCAGCTCCGGAGGAGCCGCGAACTGCGGTGAGCACGGACCGGGAGGGAGCGTTGAGCAGCTCGGGGAAACACACCTTCCCCTAGCCGCGGGATAGGTGGGGCAGAGCGACGCGGGAGCCCCATCGAGGCTGGGGCGTGCGGGCCTGTATCGGGGCTGCTCTGCAACAAGCGCCGGCGGAGAGAGCGGCAGGGGTGGGGCAGAGGGACAGTTCTTCTGCCGGCTGCTCCCGAGGGAACAGAGGGCGAGTCCCGGGCCGGTGTTCATGGGCAGCCGCGGAATCGTGTCTGTGGAGCGGCTCCCGGGGGTTGCCGCCGTTCCGTCATCGCTAGGGACGTAATTCCAAGAGGTGTTCGGCAAGTGGACACGCGTGTGTGGGGAACCTGCCCCCTCAGCGGAGCTGAGGCCGCGCTGCCCTCTCCCTCAAGAGAGCCCCAAACCGCACCCTTAGCCGGAGCCTCCTGCCCAGTGCTGCATCAAAATGTCCCTGAGCCCTCCTCCCCGGGCTTGCCGTCCTCTGAAACAAGCCCGTTCTCTGAAACTTGAGTCACCAGCAGCGGACCTGGCAGAGCGTCCAGCGCACGAGCTAAATCCCTGCTGCGCAAAGGTGCAGAAAAAACATGCCAGAGGACGGCATCAGGTACGGGTTTCGAATGATGTGCTGCACCGACATTTTGTAGCAGGGAGTTTCGCAAGCACTGGCCGTAAAACTTTAATACAGCTGAGCAGGTTATATCAGTTTCGTTGTATTTTGAAAATTTAGAAGAAGTTGTGCAGAAGAACTAGCTCAGAAATCAGCTCAGCTTTATGAATCTAGTGTGTACTTCGCCTCCGAGCACTATACCTATATACACTTTGACGTGACTGTAAAATGCGGGCAGTCTCCCACAAGGAGGGAGTGCTTGCTGTTTACCTGTGATGTCTGCAGGGCAAGACTATCGCACACCGGATAATTCTGCTTGTAAGCGTCAGTGAATGTATAGTGAGAGTCAGTGAATATACCTTTTTTCATGAGAGATGAGATAAAATACTAATAGATGTTCAAAGCAGAAGACTAAGTATGAGGAAAGGGTAATCCTTTCTGAAAAGCTGACTCGTTACTTTTTATTGCACGTGTATTGCTATATGAGCATTGAAGTTCTCGGTTTTGAGTCATCCTATCTCAGTTAGTTAAAATAAAGTCGAGGATTGCTAAGATTAAAATCTCTCTGTTGCGGCCGTCACAGTCTTTCGCCTTTCCACAAACGCGAGGGAACAGCTGCGACTCTTAGACAGCAGCCGAATACAGCCGTCGGGGGGCGGCCAAACCCGGAGGCTACTCAGGTCCGCCGCTCCTCGGGCACGTAGGTGCCGCTGTCCCTGGCCCGCCTTCCGCAACCCCAGTGTCCCCCGGCCTCCCTACCTGGATGGGGGTCCTGCCGTAGGAGTTGACTGCGTTGGGGTCCGCCGAGAGGTCCAGCAGCTCCCGTAGGCGCTCCAAGTCGCCGCGGGCGGCGGCGTTGG